>CM067365.1:28714776-28971143 GCA_034401795.1 Chaetoderma sp. LZ-2023a | reverse complement strand
GCATGACACGTGTGTTCTACTGCCCGTGATGATCGAGCCCTAGTACGCCTTGTTAGGAGATCTCCATTCACCAACAGCAGAGTGCTCAGCCAGCAATGGGAAACGCGCAATAGAGTGTCAATGTCTACCGTCAAAAGGAGACTGTATGCTGCTGGCATGAAAGCTAGGAGACCTGTCAGACGTCCTCTCCTCACTGCACACCACAAAGAGGAGCGTCTGAGGTGGTGCAACGAAAGAAGACACTGGAACATGAGATCCTGGAGACGGGTACACTGGTCCGATGAAAGTCGGTTCCTGCTTCATGCCACAGATGGTCGAACTCGTGTATGGAGGTCCAGACGCACGGCGTACGACCAACGTAACATCATGGAAGAAGTTCCATTTGGTGGAGGTTCCGTTATGATATGGGGGTGCATCTCATTTGATTGTAAGCTGGATCTGTTGACTGTACCTGGAACACTAAATGGACAAAGATATCAAGATTCCATACTGGATAGGGTTGTGGTCCCTCATTTTGTAAATCATGCACCTGGAACCCACCCTATATTCATGGATGACAACGCCCGACCACATCGTGCTAGAGCTGTGCATGAATACCTCCGCCAGAATGTCATCGAAACCCTACCATGGCCAGCAAGGAGCCCTGACATGAACCCTATTAAGCATATCTGGGACATTCTGGGAAACATGGTGAGAAGGAGGGATCCTCCTGTGCAGAACCTACAGGAATTAACAGACGCACTCCATCTTGAATGGCAACGAATAGCACAATGGCGTATCAGTCGGTTGGTGACCAGCATGAGACGTCGTGTCCAGGCCGTCATCCAGGCACAAGGTGGATATACCAGGTATTAATAATGACAGTCTCAAACTCGTGCCCAGATGTTAAACTTCGTTTTCAGACACCATTAATGACAATCTAGCCACGTGTGTCAACTGTAGGGCAATAGTTGTCAGTTGTGTCAACGTAACCATATCCAGGCCTCGTTTTCAAGTTCAAACAAAAACATAGTGTTTCCCCACCATCATAATCAGCATTCCTCTAGTTGCATTATTACCTCTTGCACTAAGATGGATGGGTACATAAATGTTTATGCTATTGCTTTCTTCATAGCACATGAATATACCCTCGCATGTGCGTAAAAATAGGGTGGTGCTTAACTTTTGCACAGGTGTATATGTATATATATATATGTATGTATATATATATATATATATATATATATATATATATATATATATATATATATATATATATATATATATATATATATATATATATATATATATATATATATATATATGTATGTATATAAATATATGTATGTATATATATATATATATGTATATATATATATATATATATATATATATATATATATATGTATATATATATATATATATATGTATATATATATATATATATATGTATATATATATATATATATATATGTATATGTATATATATATGTATATGTATATATATATGTATATGTATATATATATGTATATGTATATATATATAAATATATATAAATGTATATATATATAAATGTATATATATATATATATATATATATATATATATATATATATATATATATATATATATATATATATATATATATATATATATATATATATATATATATATATATATATATATATATATGTATATATATATATATATATATGTATATATATATATATATATATATATGTATATATATATATATATGTATATATATGTATATATATATATATATGTATATATATATATATATATGTATATATATATATGTATATATATATATATATATATATATATATACATATATATATATATATATATATACATATATATATATATATATATATATATATATATATATATATATATATATATATATATATATATATATATATATATATATATATATATGTATATATATATATATGTATATATATATATATGTATATATTTATATGTATATATATATATATCTATCTATCTATATATATGTATATATCTATCTATATATATGTATATATCTATCTATATATATATATATATATATATATATATATATATATATATATATATATATGCGTGCGTGCGTGCGTGCGTGCGTGCGTGCGTGCGTGCGTGCGTGCGTGCGTGCGTGCGTGCGTGCGTGCGTGCGTGCGTGCGTGCGTGCGTGCGTGTGTGAATGACCGTGTACGACCTTGCGCGTATATATGTATGTATGTATGTATTTTTTATTTATTATTTATTATTTTATTGACGCACTGGCAACGTGCGGCTTCAATTTCCATGTGCTAACTTAGCCGACAGTGATGCACCCGTTAGTTTAATTTGTTGATCACCATCTCCCGGTCGGGGGATCGAACCGCCATTCTGCAACTCCGCATAGCATCCGCAACCAGGCATCTTTCCACTGGACCACCGCACCAAGACTAAAAGTCAAGGATTGGCCGACCAGCTTTCACATGTCTGATATACTGACACACTGACGATTCGTATGGGACTATCTGTGGATGCATCTGTCACAATCAATCCTAGGCTTTTACGCCTATTGTACTCTGACTCCAGCACGGCTCTGGCAGTATATGTATTTTTATTTTATTGACGCACTGGCAACGTGCGGCTTCAATTTCCATGTGCTAACTTAGCCGACAGTGATGCACCCGTTAGTTTAATTTGTTGATCACCATCTCCCGGTCGGGGGATCGAACCGCCATTCTGCAACTCCGCATAGCATCAGCAACCAGGCATCTTTCCACTGGACCACCGCACCAAGACTAAAGTCAAGGATTGGCCGACCAGCTTTCACATGTCTGATATACTGACACACTGACGATTCGTATGGGACTATCTGTGGATGCATCTGTCACAATCAATCCTAGGCTTTTACGTCTATTATACTCTGACTCCAGCATGGCTCTGGCAGTATATGTATTTTTTATTTTATTGACGCACTGGCAACGTGCGGCTTCAATTTCCATGTGCTAACTTAGCCGACAGTCATGCACCCATTAGTTTAATTTGTTGATCACCATCTCCCGGTCGTGAATGACCGTGTACGACCTTGCGCGTATGTATGTATGTATGTATGTATGTTTGTATTTATGTATGTGTGTGTGTGTGTGCGCGCGCGCTGCCACGTCACTGAACCCCGGTGCCCCTTGGTTGTTTGCAATACACAGTCCCGTACAGCATCATCTACAGCATTCACCAGCAGAAGTGATTCGGATGGGAGTACGCATTCCGCATCATGGATCCACAAGAAGTGCTACAGAAAGGACAAAAAAATACCATGTCGTCACTGCTTCTTCTGTGCATCCACTAAACACCCTATGATGCACTGTAAGAAGTGACTAGCACAGGTCATGCTCATCCGTGATCATGACAATCCTGTTCACACCGCTGTCTACAGCAACTCAGCATACACAGAAACAGCATCACAGCCATCACCACTGCTACCCCAGCTCCATCGTCGCCTAAGCCGTCGCAGCAGCAGCGACGACGTGTTGGCCCTTTCCACACTCAGCCATCCACCACACTTATGGAAGCTGTCCGAAAACAATCTCATTACATACAGAATGATACCATTCCAAAACACTCTCTCAGACGGTATCATTGGGGACTCTTCCACAGGCACACCGCAAAGTTATATATAAGTGTGCTTGTCTGTCTAGTGGTGTTTCCACCAGTGCCACTGTTGATATTGGAGCTTCCATCACCATCTTTAACAAGCGCTTGTATGAGAGCTCCCCTCCTCATAAGAAGCCACCCCTTAAACCTACAAACATAATTTTACAAACAGCTACGGGAGCCGATGTTCCCGTAGCTGGTACCGTAAACCTCGTAATACAGATGGAGGAGATGCAATTCATTCAGCGAGTTGTTATTACCTCCATCCAAAATGATTCCCTGCTTGGCTCTGATTTCCTCAGTGCCAGTGAAGCGATCATCCACTGCAGACAACAGGAACTAGACATACATGGCCGACGGATACCTCTTGGACCGGAGTCATCACTGTGCGATACATGTGCAGTGATTTTAGCATCGACAGCCACAGTTGAACTGGGACAGGAGAAAATTATATGGGCTACCGCACCACAGTTAGGAAACAACACTCACATAGCCATGCTGGAACCCGACCCTGAGTATATACTCGCCTCACAATGCGCCAGTCCCTGCATGATCGTGGGAACCACCAACAAAGATCACATACCTTTTAGGGTATTCAATGACACAGTGGACCCAATAACTCTTGAACCGGGAGTCCGTTCTAGCCACTTGGTGGATGTGATATCACTGGAGACACCCCCTACTACACTTACACCCGCAACAGCTTATGATGATTTGCTGGAACACTTACATGATATTTATTTTACATGCCACAGTTGGGTTAGTGCAATCACACAAAACAGAAATATGGAAAGTACTCTACAAATTTCATGATAGTTTCTCAGCTGGAGATATGGATCTGGGAGAAACTCATCTCATGCGACACTCCATCGACACAGGAAATAATCACCCCCTTCGACAGCCCATTTGATGTCTTTGCATTCACAAGGAAGTGGAAGCACACCAACAGGTGAACGACATGTTGCGGACAGGCATAATAGAGCCATCAGCAGCCCCCTGGGCCAGTCCCATTGTACTAGCAGGCAAAAAGGACAGATCTTTGCGGTTTTGTATAGACTACCACCGCCTTAATGATCTAAATGTTAAAGACGCATACCCATTACCAAGAATAGATCAGGCCTTAGATTCTTTGTCCAGAACCAAGTGGTTTTGTACCCTTGATTTAGCCAGTGGATACTGGCAGGTAGCCATGGAGACGACTACATTTATCTGTCGAGATGGTCTTTTCCAGTTCCGCAAGATGCCCTACGGCTTGTGCGGAACGTTCAAGCATCTCATTGAGCAGGTATTAACTACCCTGCAATGGGAAATCTGTCTGTGTTACATCGACGATGTAATCGTCTTTGGTTCCACATTTGAGCGGACTTTGTCTGACATGGACACAGTTTAATGCAGTTTCAGACCACTAACCTAAAGCTCAAACCAAAGAAATGACATCTTTTCAGACAGAGCATCGAGTTCCTGGGACACGTCATATCCGGCGATGGAGGGGCTACTCAGCCATCAAAAACAAAAGCGGTAGCGGAATGACAGACCCCCGCTCTTTAGTCACGGATACTAGGAGTTTCCTCGGTCTCTGCCAATACTATCATCGATATATCTGTCATTTCAGTGAAATTGCATCACCCTTATTCCAGGTCACCGAAAAAGATCGGCCATTCGAGTGGATGAGTGAGTGTGAAGGTTCCTTCAGGGAGCAGAATGAGCTCTTGACGACTGCGCCAATTCTTGCTCATTCTAACCCTAACCTCAATTTCATCTTGGACACTTATGCATCGGCTTACACCATCGGCGCAGTTCTATCTCAGGTCACGGAAGATGAAATGGAGCAGGTACTGGGTTATGGTTTGCGTACTCTAAATAAAACAGAGCAATGTTACGTGACCACCAAGAAAGAATTGCTAGCTGCGCACCATTTCGTCAAGTATTATAATTACTTTTTGTACGGGTGCCAATTTGCCCTCCATACAGATCATGCCTCACTACGTTGGCTCAGAAACCTAAAAAATCCTGAGGGCCAGGTAGCGAGGTGGCAGGAATCCCTGCAGGCCTTCAACTTCAACGTTATTCATAGACCCGGCAAACTGCATGGAAATGCCGATGCCTTGAGCAGAATCAGGCTCGAGGATGAACAGGAGGGGGCCACCACCATGACACATACTACACAGCCATCTCCGGTGTTCCCCAAATTGCGGTGCACAGAGTGGAACATGGAGACAGTCACTCACATCAACAACCGCATAGTGATTCTGGAGCATTATCTGGAGACTATATTACAACAACTTCATGATAACGCAGGACACCTAGCCATTGAACGGACCCACACACAGATAAAACAGAGATTCCACTGGATCGGGATACACAATAGTGTAAAGGCATGGGTCGGCAAATGTGTCTCATGCCAAAGACGCACCTCTTCAAATTAAGACCGTTGGTGCACCATGGGAGTGAGTGGCTATTGATGTGCTCGGACCCTTGAATACGACGGATGAAGGAAACAAGTACATCCTCGTATTCAAGATTATCTTATGAAGTGGGTGGAAGCACTTGCTCTGCCTGACCAAGAGACATCCACCATGGCGGAAGTCTTGCCAAGCAATGTGTTCTGCCGAATCGGCATGCCCTATGTGCTACACTCCAAGCAATGAAGTAATTTTGAGAGCCAGCTGATCTCCGAGCTCTGCAAAATGTTTCATATAGTCAAAACTCGTACAACCCCCTACCATCCGCGCAGTGATGGGATGGTTAGAGAGATTCACCCATACTTTAGCAGAAATGTTGACTAAGGAGACATGCATTGATTGTCTAGACTGGGATCTTCAACTCCAATATGTGCTCATGACATATCGTACTTCGATACATTCCAGCATGGGCTATACCCCTGCTCGGTTATTGTTAGGCTGTGAATTAGCCTTACCCCCGGATCTGGCCATGCCCAGGATACCGGGAGAGAAAAATTCACCATCTCTCTATGTAGAGCACATGTGGCAGCCGATAGAACAGACCCATGAGCTAGTGAGAGCAACTTTATCCACTGCACATCGGCGTCAGAAAACATGGCACGACAGGCCGGTGCATGGAGATCTGTATGAGGTGGGGAAAATGGTTTGGGTTCACAATTCGCAACGTTCTGCAAATGTGCCAAGTATACTGAGTTACCAGTGGAAAGGCCCCTATGTGGTAGTAGGTAAGAAGTCGGACATGACCTACCATATCCACGCCTGGGATGGCCTGACCTCAGTCATCCACTTCGATCGACTTAAACCTTGTGTCAGTAATGACCCAGTGCCAGAACTTGGGCTGGGTGTTCCACGGAACACCGGCACTCAGACAGATGTCTCTATGGAAACAAGTATTTCCGACGTTAGTCCAGAGAACCGCAGTGCCAGTTCGACCCCTCTCGATCCCTCTCCTACCAAGCCAGGAGTCCGGTGAACATTTGACTAATACTGAGCTAAGTACTCGCCCTCTCCCTCTTCAGAGCGGGTCTACAAGATCTGGGAAGTCGTATCTGAAGACTTTCTCGTGTGTGCTGTCCAAGGAGAAGGAAGTTGTTCCGCCGACCTCTTCCCATCTCATGCTATTTTCCAAATTATAGAGTTACCACGAGCGGAAGCTGAGGCTGTCCCAGGCAATGCTTCTTGTGGAATGGAACACATAATAAATATCATGGAAGTGAAGTGGCCGGAGGCGGCCTTGGCCTGTTTTGAAGAACAGCAAAAATGCACAACTCAATGTACCCCTCTAAGCCATCAAACCGCAAAACCAATCCCATCCCAACGTGCAACCACACGACCTGCCCCACTCCAATTTGCGTCCCTAGTCTATGAACCAAGTTCGGACATCGCCGGTCTTGTCCATTTCACACTCCACTCGTCGTCTGTTGACTGTCACTCTTCAGATATGGGAAAGTCCGCTGTTACAGAGGAGGTGGCATCCCGCACTGCAGAAACCAATAGTGCTCCCAATGGGGAAAATGGTAAAGACTAAACGTACTAAATGACGATAACCTGACTTTCCACATTTCGTAAGAGCCTCAGCATCCGCAACACAGCCACCGTACATCAACATCACCGCACCAGTCACCTCGACGTCGGCAGCACCAGCACGAACAACATCGGCAGCACCTGCAGCAGTGGTAGTTACATAACCTGTAGTTTCTGCACGGGCAGCACCTGCAGTGACACCACCGACAGCACACCACATACTGCAACATAAGCATCCGTGATCAGCCGGCTGATTTCCGTAGTTATTTCCACACCTGTGACAATATCTGAACCCAGGTTACAGGACATTTCCGACCATTACATATCTCCATGCAGTTTAATTATAGATGAGAAGATCCACCTCATGGAAGCAGTCACCACCATCACTGCACCACAGAGCAGCATACATACACATCCGCGCAGCAGCACTCCAACAGATCCCGCCATTCATAAGGTAACCACGCCAGATCGTTCCTACGCCGAAAAAAGGAGACTAGCTCATTCAACAGAAATCCATGCAATTCCTAGGACGACAGCCAGCAAGTTACTGAACGCTTTAAAAATCAGAAAGCTTTCCGCCAGCACAGCATCCTCATCAGCAACCACACCCGCGACCACTCATCATGTTCACCACACTTGGCCAACCATCAGCCACACCACCACCACCACCAACTCCACCACAACAGTGATGTCAGCAGTCTCTACACCGCCACCAGCCAGAACCACTCCCGTCGTCATCACCACCAATACTAGGGTGTCAATGGATACATCCGCACCTTCCTCCAGTTTCAGTATTACTGACCTGAGCAGTATAAATAGTGGTATATCGGCAGAGGAGGATCACCCACCAAGTCCGTCCCACACGAGTCGGGGTACCCAAACTCGCTGGGGAAATTATTCAGCGGATGTTTGTGGACACTATTGTCGAGGTTGCAGCAGAATTTGTGAATAGGTGTGCGGAAAAATGGAACATTATTATCTTATTTTGGAAATACTTTTCTTCTTATTATTATGTATGGTTTTATTTAAATCGAAACCCAATCCATAGGCTGACTACGGTCATCCTACACACCTGTGCAAAATTCTTGCCTAGCTGTGTCTCATACAAATAATCACTGCAGATCCCTGTGTTGTAAACACGTCATGTGCGACATAAGTCCACAACACACTGTAGCGAATGTGTCATATTACTGTCATGCAGTCTCAGCTACGCTGGGGCTGCCTGATAAACTAACCTTTTTAATTTATTATTATATGCTATTTTTCTTATTATTTTTCAACCCACGTCAGTATGTCAGGACGGATTGTGGGTAGCGAGAGCTATCCATGCGGACCCGCTAAAACGGGCCGCACTCTACATCCCCTAATATATCCAGGATGTATATGTAATTTACTTATCACTGTGATATCACTACTGTTTTAACATACATATCTTTATATATATATATATATATATATATATATATATATATATATATATATATATATATATATATATATATATCTATCTATCTATCTATCTATCTATCTATCTATCTATCTATCTATCTATCTATCTATCTATCTATCTATCTATCTATCTATCTATCTATCTATCTATCTATCTATCTATCTATCTATCTATCTATCTATCTATCTATCTATCTATCGCTCTCGCTCTCGCTCTCGCTCTCGCTCTCGCTCTCGCTCTATATATATATATATATATATATATATATATATATATATATATATATATATATATATATATATATATATATATATATATATATATACTTTTCTTTTATTATATTATAGAACATAATGATTGAGGTACGTTGGGGCTTGGGTGTTCTCTGCGGAAAAATGATTATCCACACCCAAGAGAACACCCATACGAGCTATTGTTTAGCTGAATCATGGTATTAAATAAAAGTACAGCACACACCACGAAATAAGACAAAAAAAAAAGGGTTGGAAAAATAATTCCATGTCGAAAATGAAAACTAAAAGTATGCCTCCCTCCCCAAACTTTTCCGCACCTCTATGTGCTCTTCTCTTATAAAACGCGTCTCGTGCGTCACTACTCCTCTCGGCTACGTGCCTACTCAGGAAGTCTATAATTCATGCCTAGACGACTACGATGTAGCAGAGACCGCGGGTGAGTATGATGATGTAGAGCCTGAATCCCGCAACCTACTACACAGAGCGAAAGGAATCTATCGCACTTACGTAAAAGGTTCTATTGGTCCGCTGGCAGCAGTTGGGGCTCTGATCGCTCTGTTCACAACGAAGGCTGGCGAGATGGTCCGCAAGATCGCCAACAATGCTCTCCATGGAGTGGAGAAGATTTCTGAAGCCATACCAGCCATTGCCTCAGGAGTAAGTACGTTCTTCGAGTCGCAGGGCCTTGGCTACCATATGTTGCCATAGCGCTCGCGGCCATCTGGCCGCCGAACATTTAAGCCATACTATTAAGGATGGCATCTCTGTACGACCTGGTCAAGTCCCTTAACTTCCGAGGGTTGGTCGATAAACTACTGTTCAGTGAGGATCCAGCAGAGATTAGATGCCAGTGTATGGAGGTGTTTGAGGAGGTCTTCAGTGATGGTCGAATGAATGACGGCCATCTGTTCATCTATTTAGAGTTCATCCAGGCCGTGCATGACAGGACGGCAGTGATGAAATCTGTGAGTTTATCAACAGTCATTCTTGAGGAATCTACTATCAGCCTGGTGAATATTACCATGCGCCCCCTAAACTACTCGAGGCTGCACGTCGCAAGGGCCACAGCTTCACATTGGAGACAGTTAGCCAGTGGCTCAGCAGCCAAAGGATGTGGCAGATATACAGACCTCGTCCATGGCACATCAGGCATGCCCATTTCGAGAAAACTGTCAGAACAGAGTTCACCAGGCAGATGTTCTCTTCTTTCCACATGACTCGGTTGGTCATAAGACATACAAGGCATTCCAGGGTGTCTACGAGGCTTTGGAAAATCTCCTCCAGTGGCCGGAATTGTTACAGGTGGATGAGGGTAAGGAGTTCAGAGGGGAGACTGCAGCCCTTATGTGGAAACACGGTGTGGCAATTAGGCGAGGCGAGGTAGGGCATCACCATGCCCAGGCTATCATTGAGCAGTGGAATTGGGCACTGGCAGAGAGACTGTTCCCACACCAATGCGCCCTGGAAATGGCCGCGCAGAGTGAACGTTCTAGAGTATGGGCGAGAGAGCTGCCTGCTGTGGTGGAGAGATCCAATGCTGAGGTTACTAGGCTAATCGGGAAGAAGTTGGTAGAGGCTATCATACACTCTGACGGGCACAGCTCTAGAGGAGCGAACAAGGGAGATGAGTGCCCACCACCTGATGCTGTGGTTCGGTACCTGTATGAGCCTGGTGAGCTGGAAGGTAGTCGACGGCGTGCAACAGATCCTAACTGGTAGATAGATGTTCACAGGCTTGACAAGTATGTGGAGGCAGAGGGGCAGCCTACACTGTACTACCTGGCACGCCAGCACGGAGTGCGTAGGCGACCATTTGGCATAGAGGAGCCTCAACTGGTCCCTGATGACACACAGCTACCACCCCCTAGGGTGCTAACATGATACTCGATGGGCTCGGTATGGACCCCATCTGGCAGCACATGGCGCTTATCATAGTAAGCAGAGAGTCCGAGTTTTTCCTGTGCATACGCCACCATACCCTGGTTGCGCATGCGTAGGCCTAAGTTTTTAGCTCTGTCCACCCCGCCATGTACGGTGCTGTAGAACCTCTGCCAAGAGAACTCATTCTGCCGCTTTGACATTCCCTTGGCTGAGAACTTACTTGCAGCTGTGCTCTCCACGTAGTAGCATTTGGAGCAGAGAGTGATGCCATGAGAGCCTTCGAACTCGTGCTTGAACAGTCTCGGAGTCCATCCAGACCATTTATCCCAAGCTAGCCAGTCCGGCTTATGAGCCTGGTACTCTGCTCGCATCTCATGGCGAATGACATCGTAGAGGTTGGAGCCTGCTATAGCGATATACGCGGAATCAGTGTCCATCTGCAGGTGCTCATAGCTGTCATGAGCTATGTAGCGATCGAGGAAGTCATAGTAGAACTCCAGCCTTCGCAGCTTCGCATGCTCATAAATGGCTATTCCCATCTGGAAGGGCCTTCGAATTGTGATTCTCGGCTTATGACTCTGGAGCTCGTATGCCTCACCGATCTCCTCGAGATCTTTGAACCATGCACTACGCAGGTCCTTGTCCACCACGTGTTCATCCTTCGTGAGGCTGGTGTTGCTATGGCGTTCTAGGGCCTAGATGAGCTTCTCGTAGACACTGTTGCCAAGGAGTTTGAAGAGATCTGCCAAGAGCACTTTGCTCTTATCTACATCTCCTGAGTGGCGGGCCTCCGTAACATTCTCCACGAACCACTCGAATGGGTGCTTGGCCTCAGTCTATGGTGCAGTATACAGCAGTGATCTCCAGGCAGAGGGTTCCATACCACTTGAGGGTCGGGGCGTACAGCGCTGCTTCTTGGCAGAGAGGGCATCGACCAGCTTCCTGGTGGTGGTGCGCTTCCTCCCTGTTCACCCTAGATATATCAGCATCTCAGATCTCTACCGGGATCTCACGGTTATAGAAGAGAGGAGGCATTTCCTCGAACTTTGCCCACAGAGCTTTGGGGACCTCTATATCCACATCAGCAAATCCAAACCAGCGGTCTGCTAGGAGCTCCTCCTTAAAGCTGGCTACACCACTGGAACCGGACCAATGGCGCACTGTCTCCTTACCACTGGGCATCTTTTTGGCCATCGTTGACAGGTACAGAGCATTTGTACCATAGCTGAGTAGACGTTGGCAGACACGCACACTCTGGCGGATGTATGTCACACCTGCCTCATGGTATCTGGTGAACACGATGCTGAGCCCTCCAACAACCGCGTCTTTCAATATCTCGTAGGCCTCCTTGCCCAGAGAGTAGAGCCAGTCGGCGAATGTCCGCATTCCATGCTCGCTGTATGCCTGGTCACATTGTTCCCACTCTGATCGCGTCAAGAGTTAGCCACCCTTGAGCTTAAATGTTCATGCTGAGTAGTCAGGAAGCCCTGGATAGTTGAGCTGTGTCAAACCATTCATACAGGAGCGAGCTCTTCTGCTGTGTACACCCGTAAGCTTTGACCAATACCTCATACGCGACTCCTGGGCCTATGTAGTTCAGCACATCGAGAAACCGTAGCTCAGGTGTTATGAGGAACATGGTCTGACTAGCCTTCTTGGCGACTTTCACTGTACCTATACTGTCAGTCAGCTCATCGACAAAGTACTTCTTGATGAGGTTCAGGTCATACCTCCCAGAGTTGAACCCCAGTACAGGCACTTGGTCACACCACTAATTGATCATTCGCTGCTGTTGCTTTGTGAGCTTATCCAGGTCTGTCAGTATGTACTGTGCCCTAACCCTTGTCTGGATTAGAGATGCTCGCCATTGGATCTCCAGCATGAACTCTCTGATCAGTTCTTTGGGGTCAGGATTGCGGAGGTGAGTGGGCTCACTCGTGGTGCCCTCTACGGAGCAGCCAACTGACACAGAGATAGGTATGTGGGTACTCTCGATCGTGAGAGTCTCCGTAGGATGAGTCTTGATACCATCTAGGAGTGCTTCGAAGTCGTAAACTATGAAGTGTGGGTATTGGACAGTCCGAACTCGTTTAGGGACGCTTGGGCAGCGTTTTATACAGCACTCCCACTGTACCACAAGAGTGCATCCAGGGGCTCTCAGCTTTCAGAACTGTCTTGCGATATCTTTGTTCGGCATCCTCACTTCGCTGGTGTTGTGGACACTCATGCCAGTGACAGCCATGGAACTGGTAAACGGTGTTGGTTGTCGGATCATAACCATCTACGGGAGCACCCTTGATCCAACACTCGCCACCATGCCCACACTCTACATGGTGTATGTGTATGCCTCTATTTCTCGACTCATACTCGATCCAACGATTAGCCACTGAACTGGATGGTTGAGGCAGATAGAAGGCTTTCTCATATGCAGACTGTGGCACCTCAACCTTCTCGCCAGGTCATACGATTTTTATTTTGCCGCCTGTACAGTGATCAGCATGGCGTTGAAGATGGCATGCCTTTGTAAACCTCGGCTGACAGTGACTGCAGACTAGTGTATGTGCCAGCTTGGAGATGTTCTTGATGTAGATGGCGTGGTGGTTCCTAACTCCGATGGTCATGGTGTCATGTTGGTGAGCCGCTTGCCTGATCAACTGCCAGGTGCCCTCTTCGGTTGGTTCATACATGCGAATCCCAATCTTGGCGAAGAACTCTACCTTGTCCTGCTGATCGAGCGAGGTCTTGCGGACATCAGGTACTATCTTGCCGTAGAACTGTGTGGCAAGCACTCATGCAGGAGCTGTACTTCGATCAGCTCTCGCTCCTCAGTGGACTGCTAGATATCTCCATAGACACATGTTGTCCCTGTAGGTGTCGATGGCAGTCATTCTTTTTTGTCATAGCCAGTCTGGGAAGGGGCCTGTCCCAAGCAGAGGTAGGCGGTCGATGACAGCCCTGACTTCAACGTTGATTGATCGAATGAAAGCCCACTTGGTGTTGGGTCGATCGATATTGTCTGTGTCGAGGTGGGCTTGCTCTCTTGCTGCCAACCAGTCCTGAGCTGCTCCTATCGTATTCAGTCACTGGCTCCCTGGAGCATTCCTGTGGAAGAGCATCACCCTACCGTCTTCGATATGACAGATGCGATAGGTATATGTGTAGCGGAGGTAGAAGGCATTCTGGACATTCTGCTGGATCTTTTGCATGATCTGGCCTGTGAGGTCTCTTTCTAGACCTCTGAAGAATGTCCAGCATACTGACCGGCGTCCTCTATCCCCTGTCTCCCTTTCGCTGAGACGCTGGTCGAGAATGTGTTCGCCTTCTCGCCTTATGCTCCAGGCTAAGGGTTCAGACCTCGGCCCACTCATCACTTGCTGATGGACCCTGCGTAGGAGAGGTAAGCGCTCCAGTGAATGGTCGGCCATCCACCGAGCTACAGACTTGGCTCGCAAGCTAGCAGTCGCCTCCTCGTCCAACTGACGAAGCTCATGTATCTGCTGCGCTTTCTTGTGGGGATTCCAAGGATCATCTTTGGTAAGCACTGGCAACCTTCCCGTCATCATTGCTTGGGAGATTCGCTTCTGCTACTCCTTGGCACGGACCTCTCCGATCATCTGGAGCAGGTTGGCCTTCTTGGCCTTAGAGTAGCCTCTAAGGCCGAATTGCTTTGCAATAGCACGAAGCTGTGCAACAGTAATCATGGTGTATATCTCTGTGGATGCCTGGCTCTAAATGGGCGTCCAGACCCTATTATGTGTGCTGATCAGTACCTGTGTGTGGTGTATATCCCTGTGGATGCCTGTCTCTAAATGGGTGTTCAGACCCTATTATGTATGGTGCTGGCGATCAGTACCTGTGGGGGTGGGTGTCTATCCCTGTGGATGCCTGTCTGGCTATTCAGACCCTATTATGTGTGGCGATCAGTACCTGTAGGTGGTGTATATCCCTGTGTATGCCTGTCACTAAATGGGCGTTCAGACCCTGTTATGTGTGGTGCTGGCGATCAGTACCTGTGGGGGTGTATATCCCTGTGGGTGCTTGTCTCTAAATGGGCGTTCAGACCCTATTATATGTGGTGCTGGCGATCAGTACCTGTGGGAGGTCCGTCGTCTCGATGTGATAGTGGATGCTCGTCTCTAAATAGGCGTTCAGATTTGAGTGGGGTTGATCAGAAGGCGGTGCCTGATGCGTGTGGTTGATGGCGATCAGTGGTGTATATCACTGTGGAGGCTTGTCTCTAAATGGGCGTTCAGACCCAGGTAGTAGTAGTGTGATACTACCTCCCTGGCAGCCGTTCGGCGATCCGTGGTCGACCCCGTCTCAACAACCTATGCCCCAGGGATTGAGATGGTGGTGGGGCCACGGATCGCCGAACGGCAGCCAGTTGAGGGAGGGTATCATTTTGACCCTGGCCCTGATTTGCATATAGACAAATGAGCCCCCCATCTGATTTCCATTTAGACAAAGGAGGTGGTATCATTTTGACACCTTATTACTACTGCTGCATATATTACTGAATATCTTACTGAATGTCTTATCATTCAGTCATTGCTCACTTCACGCAAACAACACAGCTATATACATAATCACATGCTTATTAGCACTCCCTATTTAAAGTATGCATGGTCTAATGTTGTTCTCTGAAAGATGCTACTACATCTTGAGACAAGGCATTATCCACCTCAAGATTCTGTGTGCACTACTCCAACAATTAGTAGGCCATACATGGACACGTCGGATTTGGTTGATCAGACCAGCTCATCAAAATCCACATATGCCCTCCCGCCGAAGTTAATTGACCGGGTTGTCGCAACAACACAGTCACTTAACACACTGTGCACTATCAACAGTAAACAACATGCATCCTTCAACAGAATGTCAAATTTACAAATAACTGTTACTAACTTATAACTAGCATAAATACAATGCAAATCATATCCATTATAAATCAAATGCAAACAACTTAATCGAAACATCATATAATTTCCAATGCCATAATAGATGGAATACTTGACTGATGGTATTTGTCGAAAGTATAACAAAATGAATAATACAATTTCACACACTGCTGTCTTTGCTTCAGTATTGGATAGATTTACACGTAAATGCACATCAAGCCCATGCATGGATGCATCTACGAAACTGCATTCGACAACTTACTCTTACTTTCCATTAACCTTCGAGTTAACCAATACTTACTTTCCTTGATACCCACTCACCATTCAGTGCGTATGAGTACTATAGAGACAACACACATGTAGTAGACAATGATGCCATCACAATGGACTTTCACTTTCTCACCAAAAGTCTGTAAAATCATACCAGTAAATTTTCGTCTGCATAATTTACTAGAAGTATCATTAGATTGCAATAACCTGATCTTGCAGGGTGGATCAGTCATATTCGTTAGCATATTAAAAATGCATGGAATATGGCTCAAATCAACTTGCAAATTGCCCTCACAAAATGTGGGTTCATTTCCTCGACACGTGGATGGGACGAAATACCATCCTGTTCATGTATCGAGACCAAAGCTCACTCTGGAGAGGACTACCTACCTGTATATAATGACCATGTTCATTTAATGGCATGGGTCATGAATGCATTCAGTGTTCGACATAATTCCCTCCATCAATAAGTGGAAAGGTAGCCATAAAATGGAGATTCTTCGGGTCGCTCCAAAGTGGATAAACAATAACGTTGTGATAACACCATTGGTACAGTTGAATAAGTTTAACTCCAACATCAATGTGACGACCAACATCGGCTAAGTCAGTAGGGCTAAATAATTCCTCTGTCAATCTTCTAAGTTCAAGAGAAGCCATTCTTTGGTGAAAAGTCATTAATACTCGACATTATCTGTATGCTACGCCTTCAATTGCACCAACCACCTGTCCAATTTGGATTAGTGTAAACATGTATCATTTCCATTTCAACTGACTTCGATTGATATTGTCTACAATAGTTGATAGATCCGTTAAAGCATGATACAAGCCATTGATTCTGACTTTTTAACACCGATTTCGATGTAAGCGTGTTTAACGTGCATTGCTAACTGATTACTATAGTGTACTAATTTATTGACTTTCAACATGGATTTCTTTACAATACATTTCATAGCTTCTATGTCTCCAGACGTGGCTACTCCAAATAAAGAAGAAGCTATGTCACCCACGAAGTCCACGTCATCTCCAGGTTAGCAATGTTCCACTCACGGACGAATTTTCGGACGCCATACCATCGACTATAGTCAATCTTCGTAGTAAACTCTTCACATCATAATCAGATAATATTTTCTTAGCATGCGCTACCATGATATCACGTCTTATTAAGGTTACCTGATCTAAATAATCTGCAGCCAGGCTTGGTGCGACAATGGACATTATTACGTTCCATATGGCTTGAATAACAGAGATCGGAAAATGTCGAGTTATTAATACACCATTCTGAATCCTTTTGATAGTATCGCTAATATCTGCACAGTCTATTCTAACAATGGTTACCGACACAACTATAGCAAGAAATCTAAAGCTAAACATAATGAAAATTTGGTACTAATTTTAACTGAAAAGTGATCCGGCTCGACAATGAAAACGTGAGTTATTATTTCTATCATCGCAAATGAAACATATATAGTGAACAAATTGCTCATCGCTCTTCAACCAATCAGAAGCGCTGATTCTTGGGTACTTGGTTTTCATCAGTGGACGAATTGGATGAGGTCTTCGCTTATGAAGATTGTATCGGCAGATGACGGTGTGCCAAAAATAGCTGGTCTTGCATCAGTTTCCATGACAGACTCGTCCTCATCGGGCTGCTCATCACTCATTTCCCGATCCCGGTTTTCTGGTTACTCATTCTCTGCATTAGGAACTACTTCCAAAATGCGCTTCATGATCTCGGCTTGTTGATGGAATAGGTTTCGGTTCTGGAATTGGAATTACTTCTGGAATCGCTAGAAATCGGAAAAAGCTGACTTACTCTGGTTCCTTTAGCCGGATTACGTATCAGTCATGGTCATAATCCATCCCAACACATTTCCAGATCGACTATGCATTGCTTTGAGATGCTCAGGATTCTAACTTTGCCAGATCGCTGATGGCAAACTTGTGTAACTGGTCCATTCAATTTGAATATCCGGTGCTCAGGATCACTGTGGGTGCTTAATTTCATTCTTTCCTTGGCCTTCACTACTACTAAATCTCCACCTCTGAATTCGTCTGCATTCGATTTCTTGTCGATCTGCACATGGTGGTATTCTCTAGATTTTTTTGGTGTCAGCACGATCTTGCAATAAAGCGTTATTGAGGCTCGTAAGTCTATCACCAAGATCTTGCAGACTATCTATGTGATTCTGTAGAGACGATATCCACTTTATGCCGAGTTACATTGGTGTAGTATTGGTGGGATGACTATCGATATATTGTAGAAAATTATAATGTTTGCCAATAATAAAACAAATTGTGGCTTCAAAATCCATCATATATTTCAATATGGCTGACAAAATGCGGAATTCTGATATTTTTTATCGTACTAAGCTTCCTTGGACAAACTTGAATGACCATTAGTTCCTAGTGATGCTCCCAAAATTTCAGCCTGATCCATTCCGACATTCGGGATATGTCATTTCCAGGAAAATTAGGTCATTCATGATGACTGCCAAAATGTTTGACCAAATTCATGAGTTTCAATCGCCCAAGCGGTTTTAGAGATTTTTAATGCAATTTCTAAGAATCGACCAAAATCCAAGATGGCCACCGGCTACATTAGCCAATCTGCTTAGTTTTAACAAGATTGGATCCCGATGGCCCAATGATGCTTTCTACCAAATTTGCTTGAATTTGGTCCGGTGGTTCTCGAGAAGAACTTGTATATTTCTCATTAATTTAGTATAGATTTTGGTGGGGGCGGGGGCGGAATGGCAGATGGCCGGCAAACAGTTAGATTCCAATATCATGAATATAGCCACCCGCATGCTGAAATCTGCTTGGTTGATGGTGGCAATATTTTAATGCACTGCCTTAGATTTGAACAAACTAAAGGTCCTTAGTCCCTAGTCATACTTTGCAAATTTGAGCCCGATCCTTTCAGCGATTCAGGAGAAGTGATTTTCACGAAAATTAGCTGATCCAAGCTGACCACAAAGCATTTGGTTCATCAAACTCTCTCTCTCTCTCTCTCTCTCTCTCTCTCTCTCTCTCTCTCTCTCGCTCTCTGTTCATAAACATCCGATTTATATCAAATATACATGTATATTTCTTTAACTGTCAGAAATTCCACTGCCATGGCGTACTTAGATCTGTATTGCTAAAACTGGGCTCAAAAGGGTAACATGCTCATCTGGACCTGCAAAATTTGATGACGTTTGTACTCCGATATATTACATGGATAAACAGACAAACAGACAGCACCAACCGCAGTACTCACACCCGTCTTCGGTAGCATGCATAACAAGATTTTAGTTTTTAATGAATTCGCTACAGCTAGTGAGAGTTATGTCACAGAAACTAATTTTCAAGATGGCTTCTTATTAGCCATTTGGACCAATTTTTATAAATAATGCGCATATTAGATCCATTTTACATGCAGATTTCCATACTTTTACAATCAATGTGACAGAAACTGATATACAACCTGACTGCCTAGTAAGCTATTACATGCAGCTATTTTACATTGTAAATCCAATCTAATCACGCCACCAACTGCCAGTGTGAGTATTACTGGTGGAGCTGCCTGTTTATTTGTCTGTTTTTCTATTTGTCTGTTTTTCCAAAGCATATCTCCAGAATCCTTTGATATAGAATAACCAAATTTGGCACATGAATTCATATTATAAATGGCTATAAAGAATTTTAGTTTCAGTTCAAACAGTCAAACATTGAGGTCACGGGCGTCAGTTAGTGCATACTAGAATATACATTTTCCTCAATCATGTCGATAACTCTGTGATGCAAGATGGTAGAATCGCCATATCTGTAACAAACATTCAGATTGTGGTTGGATAGAAGCAAAATTTGGTTTTGGTGTCAAACGTTCAAATGTCAAGGCACAGGGTTATTTGGTGGTGTATCAGAAAAACATTTTCGTTGATAATTCTACAATGCAAGAAGATAGAATCACCAAATCCATAAGATATGTTCATATTGTGGTTGATTAGAAGCAAATTTAGTCTGAGGTCAAAGGTTCAAGTATTGAGGTCATAGGGTTAGTTAGTGAGTTGTCAAAACCGAGTACAGCTTTGGCATGAGTAAGCATCTCCATTGAGTGCATTTTAGTTTTAATTAATGCTATTTTGGTTCAGAAGATGGCGATTTATCAAAACAAGCAGGTGTTACATGACTCGTACTTTCATTTGGTGTCTGCAAGCAGTAGTCTCACTAGTCATAGCTCATCTTCATTGCAACTGGCCTGTCATAGTGCATCTAGGATCTTTGAGCTCTTAATTGTGTCGAAGGCTCATGACATTTCAATGCCCATTTTGTGCCCATTTTGTGGAAATCCCAGTGTTTGGACATGACTACCGACACAAGCATGCTTTGAGCCCATACAATGTCTGCACAGCTGCGTCCATGTTTGAAGCCACTTTGACATGATCCAGTGAAGTCATCAATCTTGTCTCGGATGCAGCATAGAATAACATTGGATAGGATTTTCCATATGCTGTTAAGGAGCAAAATGGGCTGCAGATTGACTGGGGATAGGTGGCTTCCTGGGCTTGGGTAGCACGATAAGGGTGCCTTGTCCTACAGCGTCGATGGAAAGGTGGTGCATAAAAGCTGGATTGATTAGGTGCATGATCCGTTTTGAGATAATTCACTTGCATATTTGAATAGTTCATTGCTCATGCCATCAGGTCCAGATGCATGTATATTTTTAGGGCTTTAAGTGCCTTCTCAACTTCTGCTGTATTAATTGGTGTTAGTAATGGCCTGGGGTCTCCTGAGAATGGGTGCAAGGGCTCGTCATCGTGGTCAGTGTATGGTTCCCTGAACCATTCTCGAATTGCTTCAGCTTTGCCCTGGTCAGTCCTGATAAAGTGTCTTTCAGAGTTGTGTACAGTGAGTGGTGATGTGTAGTTAGTAGCTCTCAGGGCTCGGGCTGCCCAAAACATTTTGTGGAAGTCATCCATGGCAGGGATTTCATCTGCTAGGGAGTCTGCTTGCTGGATAACAAGATCTTTTAAGCATTTGCAAATGTGGCGCAGAATGTTATTGCGTTCCTGGCGTAGTTTGGTGCAATCTTCACTTTGGCCGCTTTAATAGATGTGCAGTCGTAATGCTTTCTGTTCTGCTGACAGTTTTACTACGAGAGTGTCATCAGTATACCTAGTTTTGTTGTTTTTAGAACACCTATGGTGCTAGTAGCTGATGATTTCATAGATTTCAGTATTTTGCTGACGTCGATGTTAGCTATCTGCTCCCAGAGGGCCTTTTTGTCTAACATTTGAGTGTCAGTGTCGCTGATGAGCTTGGGTAGGTTGTAGGTAACCGTATCCTCTTGCCTGGTATGGCGTTTGTACATTAGGTAGAGCTGGTTCATATGGAGGCGTGCAATGACTGGCTTATGGTTAGAATTGAGGTCTGTGCCTCCATAGGAACGAGGATCCCGAAGTAGGGGTTTTGCTGTTGTCTTTTGTAGCAAATAGGCCATTGGAACTAAGGAATTCCACCAGTGCATCTCCATTGCTGTTGCGTGTGCCCTACAGTAATGATAACTGACAATATGTTGTAGTCATCGAAGATAGATTGTCTCTTACTACAGTTACATTGGAATGATGAAATCATCTTTTCATTCACAAGACTAGATTTCTCGGTCGATGACGTGTCATCGCAAATTTCCCCGTTCACTGCTTTGTCCTTTTGACCATGCATTCATGCACACACGCACATGCACATGTGCATGCGCACGCACACTCACACACACACACACACACACACACACACACACACACACACACACACACACACACACACACACACACACACACACACACACACACACTTCAGTTCTTGCTAATATGTTTTCTGTTCACGTTTATAGACATGTTATCTTACCACTGAGCTGTACTGTATATAGGCAATGTTATGGAAAAAGGTTAATTAATTAACCAGTGACGCAGCTGGCTAATGACCCAGCCAGAATTAACGGCCTGTTAGAAAATTGATAACGTGAAATAGTACAGACCAGTCTGAGTGGATTATATGATCGTTATTCATAGCAATTGTCGAATAGTGAAACTAGCCAGCTGTTGCCAATATTGCATTGGGTGAATGGTACGCTCATATAGGCCTACTAGTCATTACCGTTTTTTTCATGAGTGGAACGTACTGAAATGTTATAGTGACTCGTGAGTTTTACTTCAATAAGCTTGAAACTTGTTGAAACTGCGCTAGCTAATATACCAATTTTTAATATTGGTAATAAATGCGACTAGCAATTTCCAGAAAACTATATGGGTAAGCTGTTGAATATTTTGAAACTAATTTGACTGGGCGATGTTACCTCTTATGCCTACAACAACGCCCAGTTAATTCACCTTTTAAAGTATTCTACATAATGTTTATTAAATAGTAAAGACATACAATTCGTACAACTTGATGGTCTATTAAGCGATTATAATGGAAAACTGATTGCCCACAGCATGCCAATGGACCTTTTGTTTTAAGCTATGCCCCACTCATCTCTAGCTAAGCTCAACCCACACCTCGATCGTGTTGCATTTGCAGACCGAGGGAAGATCAGCCACAGACTTTTAACTGTAAAATGACATGCTAGATAACCTAACCAGTCATTACAGGGGCGACGATAATCCTCTTCCAGTCCACAGACACTCTCCATAACAGAATCGAAATATGTATATACAATTCTGAGTGCAAAAAATGTGTAAATATAAGTGGAATATATTAAAATTAAAAATAATCTTAACGAAACGTATCACAAGTTTACTAGCTGTTATGGTCATGCACTATGCATCACATTAGACATTTCATCATAGTGCGTTCATGCGTGCATGCATACGTACATGGTGCATGCATATGTACAGGCGTGCATGCGTATGTATGGTCATGTGTGCATGCTTGCATACGTGCATACGGGCGGGTGTGCAGGTGTACGTGAGAGAGAGAGAGAGAGAGAGAGAGAGAGAGAGAGAGAGAGAGAGAGAGAGAGAGAGAGGGGGGGAGAGACGATATGTAGATGAAGTATGTGGAAGTTTGAGATTTAAAATACTGGGAGAGAGCTCGTAGATCCTTTTCAAGGACAAAATCTCCGTATCACAGTTTCAGGTTATGCAAACAGGAAAGCAGTTAATATTTGGAATAGACCCGAAGCATTCTATTTTTAGCTATGTCCCGCCCTTCTCTAGCTAATCTCCACCCACACCTTGATCGTGGAATGATTCATCTCTGAATCCTCTGACTAACAATTTCAATAAAATTATACATGCAAGCGATTGAATATTTTGAAACTAATTTGACTGGTTGATGTTGGTTTAAACAGATTTTATTTTTGTTCTAATGGAAGCACGATTAGATATGCACCTTATAACCATGCCTCCCATATGCATAAACATATAATACATTGAAAACTGAAAGTACCATCGCCTATAATCCATCCAACCCCTGAGTCAACTTAGGCTGGAATGTTTTCCTAGTATTGTGTGGCTGTTGGATGCACGTTAAGAATTAACCTATGGTAGTTATTAACCTAACTCGATTGAACATTTTTTCGCTGAACTTTCTACAACTCTGATGATCGTTACATACGGTCGGAGTTGTTTTAAAGCTCAACTAGTCAATTTTAATCAGTTGAAGTAATAACTAACCGATTGTCCTTATGGGATATATTGACCATTGTACATTGTCACGGCTAAAAAGATCCAGGTTCAGAAGTTTAATGATCAACCCATTAGACCATCTGAGGTGTCTTCCACAATCGTTCAACAATTGGCCTTACGCGATAGATTGAACATGTAGAATTGAATGAGTTCCCCAGAGTCAGAAAAACCCCAGAGTCCAGACATACAACCTGTCAATAATCATTACACTATACATTAACCCTTGTCAATCATTGCGCTAACTACGCTTAAGCTCACCTCATTGGATGACAGGAGGCACGTGATTTAACGAGGGGAGGGGCGTATGGACACCATCTACATCCTATCAGACCAAGGGAAGAGCTAGGCCCATCAAAGGAAGCCGACAAAAAGACACGTACTCTGTCAATCATCCTTACACTATGCATTAACCCTTGTCAATCAGCGTTACGCTAATTACCCGTAAGCTCACCTCATTGGATGACAGGAGTCACGTGATATAATGAGGGGAGGGGCTTATGGTCACCCTATACATCTAACATCCAATCAAAACGGAGGAGGGCTGGGCCGAATTTTCACACATTTTCAAAAGGCGGTGTAGATCAAAGGAAAAAAGGTGTCAAAATAACAAAGGAGAGAACAAAGGAAAAGAATAAAAGAAAAACGTGTGAGAATCGGACCCCAGCTCGCCTCACTTCTACTGTCATCAAAGATGACTGCCGATGCATTTGGCTAATCAGGTTCTCTTGAAGAAACGTGTTTCACATCCTGACCTAGATGAAGTTTCACGAGCTTTGAATTGGTCCTGCAAGCGCTTTCGGAGAGTCGCCATGGCATAAGCTCACTTGGCCAGCTAAAAGACCATGATATTCTTACACCTAAAGTCATGTATGTGGCTGGTAATCTCTGCAATTTATATTATTTAAGCTAACAAAACTTACGCATCGATTTTGCGGATAGACAATTTAAGACAACTGTTCTAGTTATTAACAGATAAATATGCATTTGCCAGTAGGTTATATATGACATGTATTAACCTCAACCGTGCCAGAAATAACGTCGGCCTGGTTTGAGCTTATTTCTCAATCAAGGCTCATAAACGGGACATCAGGGATAAAGTAAACAACTGAAGATACATTGTTCAGGTTAGTAAATATCTTGCATTACTTTTGAGGCCACGCGATTGTGGTTCTTTAACGGCGGTGGTCCTTCAACCAGTTGTCACGATTTTGTTGTCCACTATGGTAAGTGTACGTTTAAGATTAAGACTTCGCTGGGTTTTTTTAGATTCGGAACGGATCTCTAAGGCTGGGCCATGCTGTCGTCGTCGTCGTCGTCGTCATCGTCGTCGTCATCATCGTCGTCGTCGTTGTTGTTGTATCTTGTTTCTTTTTACTACTCCTCACGCCATTCTCATCCAATCTCGCTAAAACTTCACTCACCTATTCTAGGATATGTACCGACATGACTAATTTTCTATTCACTCCCAGCCGTGTTTTGGTAGAGCGCCACACACTTAAATTCTGAAATAGCTACCCTCCGTTAATAATGAATGTAAAATGATAAACTCTGAGTGGGGTATTCTAGGGGTAACTATCGACGTTATTACGTAGCCCAATTTATTAGTCATCACCCTGGTGGGGTTTTAAGGGCACCCACTCCGCCCCACTCTTAAATTTAAAAATAATTTAATTCCTTCGTTATTCTTGACGTCATTACTGAACCCGATTTTTAACTGCCCTGCTGGTTCATAGTATGGCGCCCCAACCATACATTTTAAAATCACTACGCCTCAATTATTTATGAACGGACGACGATAAAACTGGAGAGAGATATATTCGTGGAAAGATCGAAAAAGGAACACTTCTTGCAGAGATATATGCGTATGATTAACTGGGGACATTTCCAGTTTTAGCTATGACTCGCCCATATGTAGCTAAGCTCCACCCACGTCACGCTCGTGTTGGGATCGATCGATCCCTGACTATCAATTTCCAGAAAGCTAAACAAGTAAGCTGTTGAATAGTTTGAAACTAATTTGACTGGGTGCTGTTGCTGCTTATGGCAGCACCAGCGCCCAGTCAAAGTAGTTTCAAAATATTCAACAGAATGTTTGTTAAATAGTAAAGACATACAATTCGTACAACAGTGGCGGACTATTAAGTGTTTAAGACGGACTAATTCGGGTCATTCATGCCATAATTAATTATGACATCATCCTACACGTCACGTGGTTGATTATGACGTCAGATGATGGATGAATAAATTGGGAAGGTTCATTGGCTAGGAGAAGCGGATTACATTTTGTGTCAGTCCGTCCGTCTTTCCATCCATCATGTTGACCATATGTCCACATTTGGGCAGGTTTGTTTGCTGATTCATCTTCTACAAGTACATGAAGCTAAACGTATTGGATATATAGAAGGACGTTCACCTTTATTATACGACATATTTGATGGTAGAATATTTCGCACATCACTAGTATATAGTGAGCTCTATATGGCCATATAGAATTGAGAATTCTCTTTATGAATGAATTCAAAATAGAGTTCACCCACATATACCTATCTACAAAGCATAAAACTAAAGTAAATGCCGATCTACTTTGTGGCGGCGAACCATGGAGGAAAAGTAAAATCCTTGGCTCAGTGTTTGTAGTACTGCTTACAATGTTGCATGCTGCGTCATGGGGAACATAGCTTTCCGGTCCTTCTGGAAGCTATGGATTCATAGATCAAAAATGCCCATGACAACAAGACTACGTTTATACAATGCAACCTGCGTACCATTGATGCTGTATAACTGTAACAGATGGACAGCTCCAAAGGCAACTCTAAACAAACTTGATGCTTGTCACCGCAAACACATACGCACCATCACTGGACACCGATGGCCAGGTAGCATAATTTCCAATGATGCACTATGTAAGATGTATAATACATCGCAGATGTCCGTAAAGTCGCCCAGCAAAGATGGTCCATGTTTGGCCATATGCTAAGGGTGGCAGAAGACAGAAAGCCTTGGAATTCGCCCTCCTGGGAGCCAGCAATTACAAAGCCAGGTATGAACGACATTGCATATATCTGTTAAGATATGCTACTAGGTGACCTCAAGAAAGCCGGATTCGGTACAGTCAAATCAAGAATGGACCTGAGGATGCCCAAAGACTTTGACTGAGGGCAAGACACAGTCGGCAAAAGTGAAGGACTGATTGCAGCTGTGGGATGTTTCTACTACTACAGCAGCAGAATACAGTAATCATACATATGGCCATATGTTCTAAATTCTGGTTGCAAACCGAGTACAGAGATTCTGGTACCGAATATAACAAATTATTGACATTTTACAGCTTTTGATTTCTGCTAAATTGCATAAATTACGAAATTATATCATGGTAGATCTTAAAAATTTTGTGACGTCATTAACGTCCGTGAAGTAGGCTCCTTATTCTCTGCTCCTTATTCGGATATGAAGTTGGTTCATTATTCCCAATTCCTGGTTCCTTATCCGGACGTGAAGTTGGCTCCTTATTCATAGTTTTGAGTTCCTTATTCGGATGTGAAGTTGGCTCATTATTCCATGTTCCCAGTTCCTTACACGCAATTGTGAAGTTAGCTCATTATTCCGAGTTTCTAGTTCCTTATAAGGGGATACAAAAATATGTGGTATGTTGTTAGAATTCGACTGCGCATTGAACCCTGAACAAACGAATAAGAAACCAGCGTCTCACACTTCAGAGAATGGAACTTTCCATTTTTAGTTATATCCCGCCCATCTCTAGCTAACCTCCACCCACATATCGCTCGTGTTGGGATCGATCGATCTCCGAAATCCACGACTCAATTTCCAGAAAACTATACAGGTAAGCTGTTGAATATTTTGAAACTAATTTGACTGGGTGCTGTTGCTCAAATTGGCTTCAAAATATTCAACAGCATGTTTATTAAATAGTATAGACATACAATTCTTACAACGTGTCGGACTATTAAGAGTTAAAGAAGGGCAATATAGAACATCCTACACGCCGCATAGATGATTATGACGTCAATGACGCCATTACTCTGGAAAGGTCTATTGACCAATCTAATGCAAACAGTTGCAATGTTGTTAGAATTCGACTGCGGAGTGTCCACTTACAAAAATGTATGCCACGTGTCTTAGAAATAGGTTATCTGCATAAGAAGCTGTGAAGATTAAATAAATAACTGCCTTCTCACGCGTCAGAGAATTGACCACTTGACCACTAGGCAGACACTTGTAATGTATGATGAATTACGACGTAGTGGAGGAATCAAGTTTTGGCTATGCCCCTCCCATCTCTAGCTAAGCTCCGCCACGCTTGCCCTTGCTGGCATCTTCCGACCCCTGCCCTCTCTGAATCTCCATTTCCAAAAAAACTATACATGTAAGCTGTAGAATATTTTAAAATTAATTTGACTGAGTGCTGATTGCGCCTATGGTGTCAAAATGTTTAGCAAACTAAGTCAGCAACAACTTCCAGTCAGATTAGTTTCAAAAGAATTAACGTACTATTTCTTACATCGTATAAAAGTATATAAAGTTATTTAAATGCTCAAATTTGTAGGTTAAAATATTTTAAACATATTGTAAATAATTTCATGTATATTTAATATGATGTAAGCAATAGTATGCTGAATATTTAACACTATTTTGACCGGAAATTGTTGCTGTCGCAGGCGGGAGCAGTTTCCTGTCAAATTCCTGTCAAATTACTTTTAATATAATTAACGGTTTTCTAGCGTTTATTTTGAAATTTTGACTTATTATAGGAAATGCCAAATCGACAGAGCTGAGATGACAAAACAGCGTTTTAGCGCTCTAAGGTAGCAAGTAGGCCTAGTCATGGTAGCAATACATGCTTTATTTCAATGGGTAGAACTGATAGACACCAAATACCTGGCAGTATTCTCGTGTCTGTGTTGTTCACGATCAAAAGGTCGGCTACAGGGAAAATGGCAGTGCCACTTAGGTTTCTCAGTGAGACGGCGAAAATACGAACTAAGGGAAGATAACTCGTATACCAAATTTGCCCTCCCATTGTTGGGAAATAATAGCGCCCAGTCAAATTAGATTCAAAATATTCAACAGCATGTTTATTAAATAGTAAAGACATGCAATTCGTACAACAACGCTTAGTCCGTCATCAATCACGCGATGGTGCCACGTGAATGCACCAGGGTATGGCGGCACCAGTGCATGACGACATCAGGATATGACGACACCAGTGCACGACGAGTGCCGAAATATGAAAGTTCTGTCGCACGAGCATTCAGAACATAAGCGGTATAATCTTAATTATATTTGTATGAAAGACAAATATCTATATTAATGAATAATTTTTATTTTGAGGTATTGTCTAATGTTGAAAGACTCATTAAGAGGATATAATTTGCAATACATAAATCAATGATCGCTGGCTATAATCGACCACTAGCTTATAGCAACGATGTCACAAAAGTGTATCCCTACATAGTAAACGAAAGTAGATCCGCTTTCTAATGGACACCCGAATGACCATTCAAAAGTGGTCAAAACACAGGTGGTCACATAGGACAAGTCATTTACAGCAGTAAATGTTTTGGACCACAAACTGATGCTTCTTTACAGACTTTCCTATAACTCGCCTTAAAGAATAATCATCTTGTGGCCCTAAGGCAGGTGTCGGTTAAAGACGGGTTTGACTGGAAGTAAATCTACATATCTAACCTTGTCCTGAAGTAATAAGATGAGGAAATATTTAGAAAAATTCAATGACGATTGTCACAATTTTAATATTTGTAGCCGCAATTATCTGGAATTCTATTGTTCTGTGATGCGCGGCTCCTTGCAGAATCCGCCCAGCAGCACGTCCCTGTAGGAAGCTGGAGATGGAGGGCAGCGAACGCTGTTTGGGGCATCTCTGTAGGTTTAGTTGGTGTGGGAGGGGTGGGGTGGGGTGCTGTGTGTGTGTATGTGGGGTGGAAAGGCGGTGGTGACGGGCTGGGTTGGGGTGGTGTGTCCTTAGCCACTTCGAAACAGTCAGACCCGGTTACAATCAACTGCTTTATCCCACGTTCGTTGTTTCCGTGCAGCTTTAGCGCATGAGAACAGATTCGGAAGCCAGCCATATCCATTGATACGAGATGGCGAAATAAGGCAGCATGTGTTCATATGCTTCCAGATGGCGTGTCCAGTCACCTTCCAATACCTATATAACTGCCGTGAATTTGAGATTGATGGAACCCAGGGCTCAAAGGGTTAAATCAGGAAACATCAGATTCTCAAAAAAGAATTTCGTTCATTAGATCTGAAGCATAGTGGCACGATTATATTTTCGGCCTTCTATCACCCCAGAAACGGAACCATAGGAAATCGACACCTCCCCCACCCACCCCACCCCCAACACACACCATCGAATCAACTTATAGGTGTTGTAACTTCACTGATAACTCGGCTCACTGGGTCGATGCTGGGCCGATACCGGGCCGATACTAAATTATCGGCACGGTATCGGTCCGGTATCGGCCCAGTAAGCTGCGTTATCTGCGTTTTGTCATTTCGTAATCTGTGACATTTTGACCTTTATTAACCATATTAATTTAATTTGCAATCAATTATTTTAACTAGGTGCTACATTTGGCTGACCATTTGTGGCTGTGTCTTGAATGTTTCGCAAGGTGAAACAAGGTACCGCTATGTTAATTTAAATTGTCCTGTGCCATCAGGACACTTTCAATTGTCTGTGGATATCTACTCCATATCATTTGTTAGTGAAGCTACCTTTGAAGAAATCTTCGAACATGGATGTTTGAGAGAGATCTGAAATAGCCTAACACTAACTTTATGTTGTGGTTAATGGAAAGCGTTGCCAATTGGTAGTATCGAAGTAATAAACATATACCCTCGGTGTATTAACAATATGTGAGCAGCGTTATGTAGTAACTCAATGAATATTCTATAGAGTACAAAGTTGTACCGAAACTGTTTTTAGTCATCCTTTTTCTAAAATCCCACCTCCCCACCCCCACCCCCACCAAGGGAGATTTGTGCCTAAAGTATTTACCAGTGATAATATTGACAAACGAGATCATGTGATCGGCCCCTATATGTCACTTTGATAAATCAATTCCAGTCTTTTCATAATTGAACCTAGATTTTATAACCTTTTAACGTATTCTGACCTACTTATTCATTTGTTTTCAATAATACTATAACTATTCCATGGAGGTAATTAAATCACACGTTTTGAGGGTAAATTATTTTTAGATGATGATTGTTTCAATGCTTGTACCAAAGTTTGTTTGTCCAACCCCTAAAATGGACCTTTCCAGTTTTAGCTATTCCCCACCCATCTCTAGCTAAGCTCCACCACACCTGGCTCATGCTGGGATTGATCGATCCCTGAACTCCCTGACTATCAAATTCCACAAAACTATACAGGTAAGGTGTTGACTATTTTGAAACTAATTTGACTGGGCATTGTTGCTGCCTATGGCATCAACAGCGCCCAGTCAAATTACTTTCAAAATATTCAACTTCATGCTTGTTAAATAGTAACTATTAGTACTAGTAATAGTAGTGTCGGACTACTATGTGCATCATCATGTTTGAGTGGGGATAGAGTATCAAAAGGCTACTCACTAGTAAAGTCTATCGGCTCAATTTATTAACTATACACATTGATCTATAAAAATGACATAAAGCTTTGTTACTCTGGATGGTAGCAATGCTTTCGAATTTGGTCCTTGGAAAATGGGCTATATAACAGATATGCACGCCTGCACACACATGCATTCACGCATGAACGCACTCAAGTACGCATGCACATATGTCTGGACGCATGCAAGCATGTATGCACACATGCATTCCCGCTTTCAAACATGCATGCACACATGCACAGATACATGCATACATGCATGTATGCACACTCATCCACATGCACACATGCACACGCTCCCACACGCATGCACACTTACATGCATGCACACACATGCATGCACTCATGCTCCATGCATGCACATATGCACCAATGCGTGCACACACACTACCACATGCATGCGTGCATGCACAGAAAGCCCACACATTTGTATTATAAATTTACTGAGTCTCAGAACAGCCAGTAATAATATCAGTTGATTTATTGCATGGTGTCAATGGACAGCTGTTAGGATTGGAGGATTATAGGTGCAGATTCTATAGAAGCTAAAAAATATATCTACATGTCCAAATATGTTATAACTTGTCTAGGTCATGCACCCTCCCAACCCACCAAAACCATATTTGGATTGACCTTCCCATTGTCTCTTCAGTCAGGAACATAAATGTCTGAAATGTAATAACTTGGCCGCATCACACACCACCAATCCTCCCCAACGCTAATCTCCTGCGTTTGGCCAGTAAGATCTATATACTGAAGAATCAATTAATTACATGTCGATTGGTTGTTAATACTTTATGCACTTCGGTGTGATATTCATCCAGGAATAATAAATCTACATACTGAACACTACGACCCCTGCCTCAACCCACCCACCTGCCCATTGCCTCTTCATACTGGAACAATAGATCTACATACTGAATGCTTTCAACCCACTCCTCCCAGCCCACACCTTCCAATTGTCTCTTCATCTGGGAACAATGGATCTATATACCACCCACCCCCTACTCTGGCATCCACGTCACACATCGCTACACCTGTCAATCAGCAATAGATCTACATATTAAACAATGGAGGCGTGATGGGACACACTTCTGATTGGTCTAGAGCTGGTCATGTGACCTGTGACATCGTCTCATTTGCATATTAGGCCACCCCCTGCCATTTTGCTGCGAGATCTCGATCAATCAGGAATAAATATTCTTTTTGCGTGAAGGTGGCCTAATATGCAAATGAAATGACGTCACAGGTCACGTGACCATCTCTCGACCAATCAGAAGGGTGTCCCGTCACGCCGCCCTTGTACTTATATAATATGTTGTGGAGATTTATTTATAGATTGTAGATGATACAGTTTTTGATGTTTTAATCTGTTTTCTAATATATACGTAATACATTCTTCCCAATATTTATTCATAAGGATAAGGGCGAGATTTTACGACATAGACATACCATAGGAAACACAGAATTGGAATTGAACTACTGTTTTCTTATTATTGCTATCACGGCAGCTCTGCTCATCTTCAAGGCCAACAGTACAGTGACTATACTTAGTATTATCAGGCTGGTTTTATGCTGAGAATTGCACAACAGGAACAACAATAGATTCCCAGGTAAATGTGGATACAAATAGCAAGATAAATTAGCGGCTCCGAAGAAGACGACCATCACTGAAACTGTCTATACATTTCATATTCTTAATGATTCAGGATGTCTTTAATCATATCTTATCATGGAGAGTAAACAAAATAATCACACAAATCGGCATCTTCAAATACTTAGTCAGGTCAGGGGCAATGTCCGTTGGCCTGTTGTTCAATGAACTACAATAATATACAGAACACAGTTAAAACTGTCCATAATTGGCATTTGAGATGGTGGTTCTTTAAGACTGGTGTCATGAAAAATTTGCTGTGTTAGATGACTTGTTTTAAAAGATCACTTACATGTTGTGGCATGTAAATGGGAACAACAACCCGTGTCAAAGCACGCCAAATGGTGTTCGTTCTATATTCGCATATTTTAGGGAGCAACAGTACCCAATCAAATTAAGTCAAAATATGTAACAGCTTACCTGCATAGCTTTCTGGAAATTGATAAGTCAGGGAGTTCAGGATCGATCTATCCCAACACAGGCGAAGTGTGGGTGGAGCTTAGCTAGTGATGGACGGGGCATAGTTAAAAATGGAAAGATCCATTTCGCGGTTAGCTATCTTTAAATTTGTACGAATAACATGTCTTTAAGCACTCATTTTCTGATAACTTATTCTCACACAGAAAGAAGCGAGATGCAGAGCAATTACACGAAGTCAACGAACCTTGAGAATTGTAGGAGATGGTTCAGGGCAGACACTAAATGGTACCACAACATGGAGGAGTGGTTGCCCGTGAACAAGAATTTGAAATGGCGTGATGATGACGTCATTATTCTCGCTTATCATAGATGTGGTAATTACATTTATTACACTTAATACATGCTTAATTATTAAAATTATATCTTCATCTAAGATATGCTGCCTTCATATAAAGCCTTTCCGAAGCAGCAACTGTATGTCTCTTAACAATATGACAATTGGTGATCAGTACCAACCCACTGGACGCATCTTTTGAACACGAACGCTCGGAATATCAACAGTATACCCTGCATAGCCGATAATTTAGTCCGGTCAATGTATGGGGAAAACCCACATTACCCACCAAAAATTGCTTCAAAAAGGTTTTCAGCGTCTTATTGTAGTGGTTGGTGTACTAAAGAGCATACTAAGAGTCTACCAAAATCTGACCATCAGAAGGTCATCATTTTTAAGATGGCGTCCAAGATGGATGCCAAATCCATAAAATGTCCTTAAGTTGGTCACAATCCATGCTATGCTGGCCATTTTGGTGTCTAAACCCACGTTGTTGAAGCCTAGCGACACAGTAAGACAAGGTAGAATGCCATTTTTTTTGGACATCAGAGAAATCCAAAATCGCGGCAACGATGAACGCCAAAACATAAAAAGAGACATTTATTTGTTGGACATGGCGCTGCTTTATACTGGTGACAATGTTGACCGTAATATTATCACAATAGATGGTAAAGGGATTTCCATGCGATTGGAATTATGGGCACATTAGCACAAGAATAACTAACAAGCCATATAATTCACCTTTCCAGAGCACCCACCCATCATATGACGTCATAATGAACTGTGTGATGTGTACAATAACATCATAATGAATGACGTCATGAATGACGTCGATAAGTACGTCACGAACGCATATTTGAAGACGGTCTATGCGTTGCTGTACAAATTGTTTGCTTTTACTATTTAATAGCCATAGGCAGAAACAGCACCCAGTCAAATTAGTTTTAAAATATTCAACAGCCTCCCTGTATATTTTTCAGGAAATTGATAGCTAGGGCATTTGGGGGATCGATCAATCCCAACACGGCGAGGTGTGGGTGGAGCTTAGCTAGTGATAGGCGGGGCATAGCTAAAAATGAAAAGGTCCATTCCATATGATTCCCACGAGAAATATTTCAGAACTGAGCATTGACAAAGATTCATTTTTGTGCTGTCGAAACAGAAATAAGGGGGGGGGGTGTTGTTGGAGGGGGATCATCAATCTCCCCAGTGCAGAACTTAGGAAAAGGGGCTACCGTGCCATGAATGCACCGGGGGGGGGGGGGGGGGGGGATTGACCGTGCGTGTATGCACGACTTTTATTGGGGAAGATACAGACCTTCTTATCCTTCTCCTTTATCATGCAGAAACAGAAAGCAATTACATTTATCTCCGCTCAGACAATCATTAAAAACAAAATGTATAACATCAAACATCTGAAACGCATTTTGGGAAGGATTTGTGTAGTCAGTTACTATTCATTCATTTATGCATTTACTGGGTGCGATAATCGCAAAAAATGGCATCGCAAAATCGTTTTTCAGAAACAGGTGAAATGTGATTTGATTGTGCAGTTCTGGGCTGGTGAATTCATTCTTCCAAACCAAACAGATGATACGATTAAGGCCCTTGAAAGTCAAGTGATGCCTCTAATGTTTTGTGAAAAGCGCAATCACTCACTTTCATCCTTGCGCTATAGCATCTTCAGTAAGAAGGTGGTTTGAGCTAAATTATTTGTAACACCTGAACACATTCCTCTTACTGAATCTACCACTAGATTCCACTGCCTAAGAGTTTACTACTAGGTCAGGATGCGGATTGGCAGAGAAATAGACATGGATAGCTTGAATTGAAGATGGATGCAGGAGGAAAATCAGTTGGTGCCAGTTATGTAAGAAATTAATGCAGCCGATGACAAACTTCAGCAAATGATCCCCTGCAATTGCATAGTAAGTTGCAAAACAACTCGTTGCAGCTGTAGTGGATGTACAAAAATAGGATATTCTTCTTCCTTTAATAGGCCTAATCATAGTTTATTGCGCATGGGGTGGGGGCGAGGTTAGTTGCGAGGTTGGGTCCATACGTGCGTCTTTAGACCAGTGGTGGCGGAGTGGCTCCGCAACAGGGGAGGGGCTTATTTGGCGGGGGGCCCCTGAGTGGTGAATATTCCAAATGGAGGGGATTGACCAAGATTGAAGAGGGGGGTGGGTGGGGGTTATGGTCGGGATGTGTGCGTGCGTGCGTGCGTGCGTGCGTGCGTGCGTGCGTGCGTGGGTGGGTGGGTGGGTGTGGGGGTGGGTGGGGTGGGGTGGGGTGGTGGGGGAGGTTGGCTAAAGACAGTATTAGCCCTCAATCACCCACTCCAAATAATAATTTGCGGGTATGGGGTAAAGCCACCGCCCTAGCCCCCACTTCACCTCCGCACGGGCTCCGCCGCCATTGCTTTAAACGAAATATGGTACCGGGTGAATAAGACTGGTGGTCCGCTGGTTGGTTCTTATGGGTATATAGCTCGCCACCGTCACAACCCGCGTACCGAGCGGGATCTTCCTTCTAGCGGAGATAGATGGAATGGATGTCACAATGCTGTATTCTATTAAAGATGACTCGTTTACTGAACTTTCTTAATTCTATAGTTTGCACATATAATTCCAAATTCTGGTCATGCGTCGCTTACCTATTCTAAATCTATTCTACTTAACTACAATCGCTTCCTAAGAAAGAAAGTATTCTTAATAAAATATAACAAAGTTAATCTTAAGGTCTTCTCTCTATCTGACTAGCAAGCTAACTACATAGCTGACAATCTCACTACTTACAAGCTGTCACTAGCTAAGTCCGTAAGAGTCCGTAACCGTAACTTTCAGTAACTAACTAACACCCTGTCTAACTAACTGTCGTCAATATTCGTCCACACTTAAATATGATTCTGTCATTATGTCAACAAATGTGTGTGTATTAAGTTATGGCGTGTATGAACGTGAATATGGCCTAGGAGTATAATTGATTACTTTAACTAGTAATGATTAAAGTATTTAATACAATCGTATAACAGCATATTACAACCTGGTTACATTGAATTACAGGAGTTATACTCTGCACGTGTCCATTCCGACTAATAACTGATTGTTCCATTGTGGGCGCGTCGATTAATAGTCTATGCATATATTTGTCCATTTATTGCTGTAAGGTTCAAGACCTGTCGCATCGAGTATGTCACGTGTCACGTGTCACGTGACGTGTCTATCTTCCAACCGTGTCTTATAGTCGTGTAGTCGCGTGTGCGTGTTTGGGCGTGGCTATTGTCAAGCGTATGCATGTGTTCGTCTGTGCGTTCTTGATGCAGATGCGTCTGTGTGTGCGTGTGTCTCTATGCCGGTCGATTCGTGTTGGTGTGTCCATGTGACTATGTCCCTGTACCATACAAGCATATTCCACTACTTACTAATAGTTGCACGTGAAAACAATTCGTGAATGACGTCTAGTAGTAGTGTCGGTAGTAAAATGATACCACTTCCCTCAACTGGATTTCCATTTAAACAAATGAGCCCCCACCTCCCTCCACTGGATTTCCATTTAGACAAATGAGCTACACCACCCCCACCCCCCACACCCCACCGCCCTCTCAATCCCTGGGGCATAGGCTGCGGGGGCCACCACAGATCGCCGAACGGCTGCCAAGGAGGTAGGATCATCACGACACTACTACTACCAGGGGCTGAACGGCCATTTAGAGACAGGCACCCACAGGGATATACCCCCCACAGGTACTGATCGCCAGCACCACACATAATAGGGTCTGAACGCCCATTAAGAGACAGGAATCCACAGGGATATACACCACCCACAGGTACTGATCGCCACACATAATAGGGTCTGAACACCCATTTAGAGACAGGCATCCACAGGGATATACACCACCCACAGGTACTGATCGCCAGCACCACACATAATAGGGTCTGAACGCCAAGACAGGCATCCACAGGGATATACACCACTCACAGGTACTGATCGCCACAAATAATAGGGTTTGAACGCCCATTTAGAGACAGGCATCCACCATGAGTGCTGTTGCACAGCTTCGCGCTATTGCTAAGCAATTCGGCTTTAGCGGCTACTCTAAGGCCAAGAAAGCCGACCTACTCCAGATGATTGGACAGGTCCGTGCCGAGGAGGGGCAGAAGCGGCCATCCACAAGGATATACACCATGAGTACTGTTGCACAGCTTCATGCTATTGCAAAGCAATTCGGCCTTAGAAGCTACGCTAAGGCCAAGAAAGCCGACCTGCTCCAGATGATCGGACATGTCCGTGCCGAGGAGAAGCAGAAGTGACTCTCCAGAGCAATGCAGACGGGAAGGTTTCCAGTGCTTACCAAAGATGATCCTTGGAATCCCCACAAGAAAGCACAGCGGATCCATGAGCGTCGTCAGTTGGACGAGGAGGTGACTGCTAGCTTGCGAGCCAAGACTGTAGCGGGACGGATGGCGGACAATCCACTGGAGCGCTTACCTCCCCTATGCAGGATTGCTAAGCGACTGATGAGGGGGCCGAAGTCTGAACCCTTAGCCCGGAGCATAAGGCGAGAAGGCGAACACATTCTCGACCAGTGTCTCGGCGAAAGGGAAACAAAGGATTGAGGACGCCAGTCAGTACGCTGGACATTCTTCAGAGGTCTAGAAGGCGACCTCACAGGCCAGATCATGCAAAGGATCCAGCAGACTGTCCAGAATGCCTTCTACCTCCGCTACACCCATACCTATCGCATCCGTCACATCGAAGACGGTAGGGTGATGCTCTTCCACAGGAATGTTCCAGGGAGCCCGTGGCTGAACACGATAGGAGCAGCTCAGGACTGGGTGGCAGCAAGAGAGCAAGCCCGCCTCGACACAGACAATATCGATCGACCCAACACCAAGTGGGCTTCGTTCGATCAATCAACGTTGAGGACAGGGCTGTCATCGACTGCCAACATCTGCTTGGGCCAAGCCCCCCTCCCAGACTGGCTACGACAAAAGAAGTGTAGTTCGGATCAACCAGTTGGGTACTGGCCATACCAGCTAAGCTGGGTATGCGCCGTGCATCCTGGATTCGTTCCCTGAACACGCCCCCTGGGTAGAGCCATAAGCGTATATGGGCCTATGAGAGAGATCGTGTTGCGAAAACGACTAAGTTCGTTAAAGCGCATGATGTGCATGCACACGCTTAGATACTATTTTGATGGAGCACGTAGTTTACGACCAAGATGGGATGACGCTTTTAGTGTACCGAGATGGTACCCTGTAATCCTTAATGATTGCATGTTCCCGTTAAATCTGGCATTAATCAAGACCAGAATTCGACGGGCTTTTTAAATCTGTAAACCATTTCAAAATCGGTTAAGAAATGGCTGAGTTATCCACGGAACACCCTTCTTGATTATCTTCAAAATATAGCCATGACGTCATAACCACGTGGACGCAGAACTTCTAGAATGTTCTAGAACATTTCACTGCGCTATTATTAGCTACACGCTGATTGGCTGTTGCTCGAACGATGATTGGTCGGAGCCTGCACCTGTGACGTCACGAGCAGTATAAATGGAGACACGATCCAGAGATCGGGAGCATCCTTGGCCAGGGGCCGAACAGGTTGGATCTGTACCAGTTATTATCAGCGCGACAGACAATATGCATATTACTTCGCTTTGTGTCAGGTTTTCCTCCCGTAGCTGGCAGTTACCCAACCCACCGCACTAAAACAATATTGTAACTGCCTTCTTAAGGGATCAGTTTGGAACTTTCTGATTACTGTTCACGAATATCAATAGCTACTTCAGAACACAAATTTGCAGTGAGGTCTTTACGGCCTGAATATGTGGTTCTACAGATGTAGAGGCAGGATGTTCTTTGAAGGATGACTCGCCAGATCTTCCGGCCACTCCAAAAAGTGGTATTTCAACTGTCACTGCACTAATATCATGTACGTTCTTCTAACTTTCGACCGCAGCAAGTAAACTCTGCCCGTTGCATCTTCAGAGCTGGCTGACGTACCCAGCACCGTTAAGCTTTGTTTTATATCTTCATTCGCATCTGACAACCCCCGCTTGTGATCGGGTTGTTTACAACTTCCATCCGTGCCATCGGTGTGCGGAAACTTTCTTCACCAAGTGTAGTACTATCGTATTTTTTGCTGACTGCTCGTTAGACATCCTATTAGGCTTACAGTGCTGAGCGATGTATTCCCGCCATGAGTGTTCTTGCGGGAATCTTGTTTGCGGAAAACAGCTTGCGGGAACCAACCTGTGGGAACTTTCCAGCTTCCTGAGCATGCATCAACGCATGTCAACTACGGAATGACGTATCAATTTCAGTAACATAGTAGCCTAACCTAAGAATGACTACCGAGTATTCAAGTAACTAAACTTCACATCTTAATTATTTCGCTATATGTACTTCTTTAATTATATTGTATCTGTAAGAACGGTCCGATGACTAAAAGGTACCGTAATGGTCTTAGGACCGCTAGTTATAATTTCTGTATTTGTTTATAGTTATTTTCATTTCTTGTAAGGTGTTTTACTAACCGCACCATAGTAGGTTCGTTAACCTGTATTAAGATACTTCTGATCATTTGATACCGTATTGATTTTTCTGGTTAGATTATGTATATATATGGCTAGTGGCCATCAGTTCATATGTTTTGCTTATTTATAGAAAATATAGGACTGCAGTGCACGTAGGAAACACTATACAGCAACACTTATATATGCAGCACCTTCTCCCACCACCAACAATTTTTCACTGAGGTCGCTGTCCGTGCTATAACTCTGTTTAGCCCAGCATGCTACCGACTAAATCTTTTCTATTTAGCTCAATAGGATAGGTTCAAAATGATTAGAGATACTTTCTTCATTACAAAATCTGCTATTATACTCTTCCGGTAGTGTGGTAATCTAGCCCCGCGCCCCGGTAACACTCATAGTTCAAAGATTTTCTCTCTTCATGCTCCACTCAGTTTTGTGGCTTCTTAACTGTTGGATGTCCCTATCCGCACCATGGGCTGATCTGACTCTGGGAAACTACAGGGGTTTCCGAGCGGTGATGGCCAGGTTGTGGTATCATCACACCGTCCCTCCATATCTTTGGATACTTAGTAGTTAGCACTTTTGCCAATGTAGGAAAGCACTGCGAAAACATATATTAATTATTATTTTATTTGCTGACCAATCCTCCCGCACAGCAGTGCAAAACAAGGCAACTTGTATCACTTCTTACACCTCTTGACCCATAAACCTAACGACAGGTTAAACGGTTAGTCCCATAGGACCCAGTGATGGGCGAAATACGTATCCCTACCGAATTACCATAAGAATGTCTGGGCATGATATTTAGATCTGCCACACCCTTATGGGAAGGACATTTACGGTGGGTATTCATCTCTCTCAACCCCACCATAACGATAGAACAATTGTCTAATAATGCTTTCGTGAAAAGTAACCTATGTCCTGTAACGTTTTATGTGGTTATGAAGCGGGATGTCCGGATTCTTATCCAGTTCGGAGATCTTACTAAGTAACATGTATGAGTGCTGTCTTCAGTATTGATGTCTTAGGGCATCTGTTCTCAATGACAGCCGTGTCTAATAGCTGGGTAGATACTAGCCATTTGCGGCCAAAAATTGTTCTTGTTTTAAAAACAACTAAAAGCTAATTAAGCAAAGCAGAAGGCCCGCATAAATAAAGTGGCAACTACTAATTCAGCATACTAAGAATCACATAAGACGGTGACGAGGGAATCCATCATGAATCGCTCATCCCGTCTTCACATAAAACAGCATGCAACCCTATAGTCATAATCTCACTAGGTATGGTCTTTTCTTTCTCAAGCATTTTTGGTTGAAATATTAGAGTGGGCCCATTTTTGCCTACTACTCTTCTTCCGCTTTAAGAAGTGGCGACACCTTTCCGAGATGGAAGCCCATGCGAGGCACTTGCCTCTCACAAGGATTCAGCGATGACTGTCCATGCGAGGATAATACTCCTCACCCAAATTAGCACTAGGAGTAGTGCCCGCGTGAGGCACATAACTTTTCGTCCGAGATAATCTTCTTCTTTTCAGCTTAGAGGTATAATAACTTATAATAAGTTAATTAGTTAAGTCTCGTGTACGGGAGCCTCCCTTGCGGGGATACCTCTGTGGACCTACGAGTCTGTGTGGTACCTCCGGGTGCCCCATGTTTAAAAGTTCATCTACCTGTTTCTATATCTCGTATATTCGTATGCTCTTATTTTAGTTTTATCTAGCATATTTATAATTGTTTAGGTAAAATCATTGTATAGACTTATATTTTTAGGTCACCAAAATCAAATCTTGTAAGTCCATAGATCACGAAATTGCTATGGACAGGCATACTGGTGACACAAATTCTTGGGACGAGACAGTGGTGTTTAATGTTTGCGACGATGGTCGTACGGCCCCACCGGAATGATTGATTAGGAGACGGTTTTTGTTACCCGCAGGGCAGTCTCGTACACGGTCCATCACCCCGAGACCAGATGCTAACCAGCGTCATCATTCGTCGTGTATTTGTAGCGCGGCGAGACAACATGATACACCGGAATGGCCCGACACTACCCGGCGAGCTACAGAAGAGTATGACTGCCCTCGCCACCTACAGGGACAACATGTGTCTCTGGAGATGTCCAGCAGTCCACCGAGGAGCGAGAGTTGGTAGAAGTACAGCTCCTGCACGAGAGCTTGCCACACATTTCTATGGCTAGACAGTACCTGATGTCCGCAAGACCTCCCTGGATCAGCTGGACACGTTACAGTTTTTCGCCAAGATCGGGATTCATGTGTATGAACCAACTGAAGAGGGCACCTGGCGCATGATCATGCAAGCGGCTCACTACTGTGACACCATGACCATCGGAGTGTGGGACCACCATGCCTTCTACATCAAGAACATCTCCAAGCTGGCACATACACTAGTCTGCAGTAACTGTCAGCAGAGGTTTACACAGGCATGCAGTCTTCAATGCCACGCTGATCACTGTACAGGTGGCAAAACAAAAATCGTTTGTTCTGGCGAGAAGGGTGAGGCGCCACAGTCTGCGTATGAGAAAGCCTTCTATCCGCCCCAGCCATCCAGTTCAGCGGCTACTCATTGGATCGAGTATGAGTCGAGAAACAGAGGCATACACATACACCATGTAGAGTGTGGGCACGGTGGCGATCGTTGGATCGAGGCCGCTCCCGTAGATGGTTATGATCTGACCATCAACATCGTTTACCAGTTCCATGGCTGTCACTGGCACGGGTCTCCACAACACCAGTGAGGTGAGGATACCGAACAAAATATCGCAAGACAGGCCTGCGAGAGAAGCTGAGAACCTCTAGATACACGCTTGTGGTACAGTGGCAGTGCTGTTTAAAATGCTGCCCAAGCATCCCTAAACGAGTTCGGACTGTCCCATACCCACACTTCATAGTTTACAACTTCGAAGCACTCCTAGATGGTATCAAGACTCATCCTACGGAGACTCTCACGATCGAGAGTACTCACATACCTACCTCTGTGTCAGTTGGCGGCTCCTTAGAGGGCACCACGAGTGAGCCCACTCACCTCTGCAATCCTGAGCCCAAAGAACTGATCAGAGAGTTCATGCTGGGCATCCAACGGCGAGCATCTCTAATCTGGACAAGGGTTAGGGCACAGTACATATCGACAGACCTGGACAAGCTCCCAAAGCGACAGCAGGGACTGATCAACGAGTGGTGGGACCAAGTGCGTGTACTGAGGTTCAACTCTGGATGGTATGACCTGAACCTCATCAAGAGGTACTTTGTCGATGAGCTGACTGACAGTACAGGTACAGTGAAAGTCGCCAAGAAGGCTAGTCAGACCATGTTCCTCATAACACCTGAGCTACGGTTTCTCGATGTGCTGAACTACCTCGGCCCAGGAGTCTCATACGAGGTATGGGTCAAAGCTTACAGGTGTACACAGCAGAAGAGCTGGCTCCCGTATAAATGGTTTCACATGCTTGAGAAGCTCAACTATCCAGGGCTTCCTGACTACTCAGCATGGACATCTAAGCTCAAGGGTGGCTACTTCTTTGTGCGAACAGAGTTGGAACAGTGTAACCAGACATTCAGCGAGCATGGAATATGGACATTCACTGACTGGCTGCGATACTATAACAACCTGGACGTCAGTCCATTCATCGAAGCCCTAGAGCGGATGCGTGAGTTCTACACAGAACGAGAAATAGACATCCTCAAAGACGCTGTGTCTCTCCCAGGTGTGTCACTGCAGTACCTCCGACGTGGAACCGTTCAGCATATGCTGGACGTTAGCCTCTATTCACTGGACAAGGAAGCCTACGCGATGGTGAAGGGTGCTGTTGTTGGCGGTCCCAGCATCATGTTCACCAGATACCATGAGGCCGGTGTGACTTGAATCCACCAGAGTGAGCGTGTCTGCCAACGTCTTCTCAGCTATTACGCAAATGCTCTGTACCTGTCAATGATGGCCAAAGAGGTGCCATGTGGTAAGGAGAAAGTGTGCCACTGGTCCAGTGCCAGTGCGGTAGCTAGATTTAAGGAGGCTCTCCTAGCAGTCAGCTGGTTTGGGTTTGCTGAGGTGGATATAGAGGTCCCCAAAGCTCTGTGAGCAAAGTTCGAGGAAATGCCTCCTCTCTTCTATAACCGCGAGATCCCGGTAGAGGCAATCTCGTCTGAGATGCTGGCATATCTAGGGCGAACAGGGAGGAAGCGCACTACCACCCAGAAGCTGGTCGATGCCCTCTCTGCCAGGAAGCAGCTGCTGTACGCCCCGACCCTCAAGTGGTATAGAACCCATGGCCTGGAGATCACTGCTGTATACTGCACCATAGACTATGAGGCCAAGCGCCCATTCGAGTGGTTCGTGGAGAATGTTCCGGAGGCCAGCTACTCGGGAGATGTAGATAAGAGCAAAGCGCTCTTGGCAGATCTCTTCAAACTCCTTCGCAACAGTGCCTACGGGAAGCTCATTGAGGCCCTAGAACATCATAGCAACACCAGCTTCACGAAGGATGAACGCATGGTAGACAAGGCCCTGCGTAGTGCATGGTTTGAAGATCTCGAGGAGATCTGTGAGTCACAAGCCGAGAATCACAATTCGAAGGCCCGTCCAGGTGGGGATAGCCGTTTATGAGCTCGCGAAGCTGCGGATGCTGGAGTTCTACTATGACTTCCTCGATCGCTACGTAGCTCGTGACAGCTTTGAGTACCTGCAGATGGACACTGACTCCACGTATATCGCTATAGCAGGCTCCAACCTCGACGACGTCGTTCGCCATGAGATGTGAGCAGAGTATCAGGCGCATAAGCGGGACTGGCTAACTTGGGACAAATGGTCTGGATGGACTCTGGGACTGTTCAAGCTCGAGTTCGAAGGCTCTCGTGGCATTGCTCTCTGCTCCAAATGCTACTACATGGAGAGCACAGCTGCAAGTAAGTGCTCGGCTAAGGGAATGTCAAAGCGGCAGAATGAGGTCTCTTGGTAGAGGTTCTACAGTGCCCTACATGGCGGGGTGGATAGAGCTAAAAACCGAGGCCTATGCATGTGCAACCAGGGTATAGTGACGTATGCGCAGGAAAAACTCGGACTCGCCGCTTACTATGATAAGCGCCATGCGCTGCCAAATGGGGTCCATACCGAGCCCATCGAGTATCATGTTAGCACCCTAGGGGGTGGTAGCTGTGTGTCTGCAGGGACTAGCTGAAGCTCTTCTACGACAAATGGTCGCCTAGGCACTCCGTGCTGGCATGCCAGGTAGTACAGTGTAGGCCACCCCTCCGCCTCCACATACCTGTCAAGCCTGTGAACATCTATCGACCAGTTAGGATCTGTTGCACGCCATCGACCACCTTCCAGCTTACCAGGCTCATACAGGTACTGAACCAGAGCATCATGTGGTAGGCACTCCTCTCCCTTGTTTGCTCCTCTGGAGCTGTGAAAATCAGAGTGTCTGATAGCCTCTATCGGCTTCTTCCCGATTAGCCTAGTAACCTCGGCATTGGATCTCTCCACCACAGCAGGCAGCCCTCTCACCCAAACTCTAGAACGTTCACTCGGTGCGGCCATTTCCTGGGCGTATTGTGTGGGAAAAGTCTCTCTGCCAGTATCCGATTCCACCGCTCAACGATAGCCTAGGCATGGTGATGCCCTACCTCGCCTCGCCTAACTGCCACACCATGTTTCCACATGAGGGCTGCAGTCTCCCCTCTGAACTCCTTACCCTCATCCACCTGCAACAATTCCGGCCACTGGAGGGGATTTTCCGAGGCCTTGCAGACACCCTTGAATTCCTTGGCCACCTGGCCAGTTGACTTGTCTGTGAGTGGTACTGCCGCCTTGTACCTGCTGGCGACATCGACAATGGTGAGAGCATACTTGTAGGTCTTACGACCAACCTAGTCATGTGGAAGGAATATAACATCTTCCTGGTGAACTCTGTTCGGGACAGGTTCTTCGAAATGGGAATGCCTGATGTGCCGTGGACGAGGTCTGTATATTTGCCACGTCGCCTGGCGGCTGAGCCACTGGCTAACTGTCTCCAATGTGAAGTTGTTGCCCTTGTGACGTGCAGCCTCGAGTAGTTGAGGGGGCTCATAGTAATATCCACCACGCTGATGGTAGAGTTCCTCAAGAAAGACGGTTGATAAACTCCTGTATTTCATCACAGACGTCCACTCCCCTCCTGTCACGCACGGCCTGGGTGAACTCTAAACAGACGAACAGATGGCTGTCATTCATTCGCCCATCACTGAAGACCTCCTCAAATACCTCCATACACTGGTGTCTAATCTCTGCTGGATCCTCACTGAACAGTAGTTTATCGACCAACCCTCGGAAGTTAAGGGACTTGACCAGGTCATACAGGTACGTCATTCTTATATAGTACGGCTTAAATGTTCGACTGCCCGGATGGCCGTGAGCACTATGGCAACGTACGGTAGCCAAGGGCCTGCGACCCCGAAGAACGTACCTACTCCTGAGGCGATGGCTGGTATGGCTTCAGAAATCTTCTCCACCCCATGGAGAGCATTGTTGGTGATCCTGCGGACCGTCTCGGCAGCCTTCATTGTGAACAGAGCGATCAGAGCCCCAACTGCTGCCAGTGGACTGGTAGAACCTTTAATGTAAGTGTGATAGATTCCTTTCTATACTGTGTACTAGCTTGCGGGATTCAGGCGCTGTCTACTCTACATCATCATACTCACCCACAGTCTCCGCTACATCGTAGTCGTCTGCATCATAATCATCATCCTCATCATAGTCCTCCTCATAGTCCTCGTCATCTATATCCTTGACTGGATCAGCCTCTGGTTCATACATTGCTCTGGGGCTCCGTCGCTGGGGCAGTTATATAGTAGCTTTAAACTGTAGTCTATAGCATGGCCTCTGCAATCTTGAATGCGGGCGTGTTTGCCTTAGCGAACTGGGGGCTCTGCTTCGCCGACAACAAGGCGGCAGAGGTCGAGCGTGAGCATCATAACCAGGCGGTGGAGAAGCTGTCTAAGGAGAAGTTGGAGTACAGCAAAGCATTCGAGCATATGCGTCAGAGGGAGGCACGCCGACGACAACTCCGAGCTCAGGCCAACCAGAGCCTCAAAGACGCAGATGAGAGTCTCGATGAGTACTACGAAGCTGTAAAGATATCTGAGCCAACGCGCAACTATGAAGCATCGACAGGTCAGAAGACAGCAGAGCTTATAGTAGTGGTGGCGGCTGCAGCGGTGACGACAGGAGTCATGCTCTATGCACGCTCAAGCTGAATACCTGATGTGTTTGACACGCATACCTTAGCATAGCCAAAGTAAAGTACCGTCACACCTAATAAGCGAGTGCCAGCTATGAGGGTTCCGATTTTGAAGCTGAGCCAGTTGCCCTGATTGGGTGGGATATCCTTTCCCCCGAGGTGGTGACGGCGCTTCCACTGGTTAGGCGCAGAAGTGCATATGACTTAGTTTTCTGTCTATAGAGACGGCAATCAGCCAGCTCACGTACCTCACCAAGAGCATTGGTCCAAACAACCACAAGCTTGAAGTCGTCTATCTTATCCACCTGCTGGATGGCTCCTCCCTTCTGAACCAGGACCGCAACAGCGACACGTGACATCAACATTATCCATGAGCGAGACAGGGTCACACCTCCGTCTGATGCGGAGTTACTGGCAGCCATAGAGGAAGGAGCACCAGTTCATAGTAAAAAAAACTCCTGACTCGGATACTCTACCAGAAGTTTGACAGCACCCAGGGCAGGACACTTGACCTACCTCCTGTGGCCCAAACCAACATTCCTGTTATTCTAGCTCTCCAAAGGGCAAGGGTCGACCCCAAAGATCTACTAATGGTTGGGAAGTGGGCTGCCCTATTTAGCCTCCATAGCCAGGAAGAGCGAGATATGCTGGATAGCCTCTAGTCTGGAGCAAATAACTACTTCAGGGAGGAGGTCAGTTCCGCTGTAGCAGAGAGCCATGACACCGGTCATGCAGAAGGTAATCAGGAGGGGTTCACTGTTGGCCGCAAGGAGGCTGTTGAGCACATCTTCAATGAAGAAGGGCGCAGGAGATTGGTCAGCATTTCTGAAATTCCCAGATAACTACCAGGACTACCTCATCAAATCCGCTCGCAAATCAGATGCTCGTCGCGCATGCACAAAGTGGGTCTTCCATGAGAAGTTCCAGAAGAAGAGAGCCCTAGACTCTGACCCTCAGTGGGTAGAGTTTAACGAAACTGACGAAGTTCCTCAAGCTTCTGACGAGGTTCCTCAAGCTTCTGACGAAGGTCCTCAAGCATCTGACGAAGTAGCAGAGACCGCCGACGAAGTAGCAGAGACTGCGCAGCCTTCTGATGAATGAAAAAAAAGTTGCAGCAGCTGCGACGGTCTGTCAGCGATGACGCATAGAGCAGGCTAGTTTCCTGGCTGGATTCAGCTTGTAGGTGAAAGTCTGTGACTTTTCCAGAGATGGCTTGAAGTGTGACAGCTCACCTGTCTTCTTGTTGCTGAAGATGGAGTGGTACAGCTCAGCTGCCATCTGTACACCTGCGATAAAGTCCCCTGTGGTCTCCTTGAGGGTTAGGCTGTCGTATATGGTCTCGAGCAGGTCACGTCCACACTTAGAGCTGAAGTATAGCAACTGGGCATTGTGGCGGATGTCTGGTGAGATCTCGCGGGTGTACTTCTGAAAGAGGATAAAGACAGTTATCTTTGTGTGCCGGATGCACCTGGTGATGTTGCTGGGGTAGGTGACTGTCTTCTGGTCCATTGCAAGGTCATCGATAACTAGGACAAGTGGCTCTGTCAGTCGGGCTGCCATCAGCTTCTCCATCAGTGCTTGCAGGTTCTGCGTCTTAGTGATTGAGCCATTGTACCATTGATCATTACTGTCAACTGCCTCGGCAGCGGAGTCAGACACCAGAAGGATGTATCGAGAGAGTAGATGTTCGGCCAGGAGAGCCCACAGCAAGATGTTTTTCCCGTGTCCTGACGGGGAAATGATCACTACCACATGGCCAGCATCAGCTGGCCTACTGTCGAATGGTACAGACATGCGTGCAGAGGATGGTTAGCACTTGGTCGGCGGTAGCCTCGTCTATATCTGGGAGACTAAACGGCAGTACTTCCTGCACCAGCTCTTTCCCCTGCAGAGCGGGGAATCCTGCACCTCTGGCGGATATGAAGGATGCGATGGAGGCGTCAAGCATGAAATCCCAGCAGCAGCTGAGAAGATAGCATAGAGGGCCTGTGTCAGCACCCACAGTGTCTAGTACATCCAGTATCTGTATGATACATGCACGGGAAGCCATGACTATCCTGTGGTCTTAAACAGCAAGCCAAAGAACCCTAACTTCTTCACCTCTGGCAGCTGGAGGCTGGCGGTAGCACCTTTTTGCCATCAACAGTGATAATGCTCAGGCTGAGGGTGCCTATCTTGAGATTATCTCCATCCTGTTGGAATGGGCTCCGTGGTTTCAGGAGGTCCTTAACCAGGTCCTGTGCATAGACCTCAGCCATAACCTTAATGGCTCCAGCCTCATCGACTGCGAGCATACCTCACATCGTCGCCCTCTCCTTGATGCCCATCCCCTTTTATACAGTCTTGGCCTTGTTAATGGCCGATTGTCCTACCGTATAAGTGTTCCCGATGAGATCTCGGGCTGGAATGGTACCTCGTATCTCCCATGGGTCTCCCTTCTCATCGAAGTCTAAGAAGCAGATAGGGGCAACAGTGTCCTCTGAACCGAGGCGTGCCTCGCCCAAGTGAGCAAGATCGCCTAGCTCTTTGCTTTCTAGGTCTGTGAGTGACAGAGTCTTAGTCATATACAGACGGCTTAAACCTACTAGTCATACCCTCAGTGAAATAGTTGGGCATAGGAGGCCCACGCAGTTGTCCAAGGGAATAGGTAGCAGTGCTCAGGGTACTGGCCCTCTCTGCAGGGGCATGCCTTGTGGGTGGTCCACCAATCCCGGGCATTGGCAATCCTCAATCTGCATGCTCGACTATGGGCTACACACCGCCCTCTGGCACATCATGCCTCATATGCTGCAGGGGTCTCGTGATCCATCTCTCACTATTCAGAGGGGTTAAACGTAGGCGACGATGATCTCAGCCATTGCACTCGATGCTAGCCCTGGAACTGCGGCCTAGATTAGTGTAACACGTTCACCCATGATCTTGGTGGCACAGTGTAGGAGACACCACTGAGGGCGATCTTTGGGATGGGGTGAGTTATTCCGAGACAGTGCCCAGCCACCCCACTCACCACTGTAGCGAGGACAGCCACAGTGGCAGCAGGAAGAACCTCATTTCCCCCTGTCATCTTCACCACGGCCACATTCACTGCCACGTTACTGGCGACATGGACTGCCAGAGGTTTTGCTTTGGCCAGTAACTTCTGTGTCTTGGTTCCCAGCAGGTTCTCCACCTTCTGAATACTCGCCTAGCTCTTGGCCAGTTGCTTCACAATCTGTACCATTGACGTCATTGTTTAAGCACTGAGTATACAACGCGGTTAAACGTCTGTGTCCCCTGTCGAGAGAGCTAATAAGATCTTCCCAGTCTGCATCTGCCAGGTGGCCAGGTTGGTACTCAGGAATATTCATCTCTCTATTGAGACATCTTAAACATGTCTGGGCTCACGCTATGTGAGAAGTACTATGATGTCTTCCGGAGGGAGTTGAAGGACTACAAGAAGAAGACACCAAATGAGCTCGCTCAGCTCTCCGGTGCTGAGCTGACAGAGGAGCTGACAGCTGTGAAGCTCTATCTAGGATTGGGCAAGGGACAGATCTGCTTCCTCGAATACCTTATCATGGGCGGGAATATCGTCGAGCAGCTCCTGTGAGCTAAAGTTTTCTACAAGGATCAGGCGTATCTGTCAGATGTGTTCCAGCAGTTGCAGACTGCCATGGCCTCACCGGACTCAGAGCTGAACAAGGCTCTGCGATACCACAAGCTGGAAAAAGGAATCGCTGCCGAACCCTCCAGCCCTTGGATGTGCATGTTAGCAGCGGGTATATGGGGCTGTAGGGCATGCCAAGCTGGTTCAGTGTCTCACCATGGTCCACACTGCTACTGTCGAGAGTCAGGATAGTCTTATAGCTGATTTGCTAGCGGCGGAGTAGGATGATCCCAAGCGCCACAATAGCTAGGCCTGACACCACATGTAGAGCTACCATGGGAAGCAGTGCCGTGTCAGCTGGCTGCAGTGTCAGGGCGCCTGGAGCTGCCGTGTCAACTGGCTGCAGTGTCAGGGTCGGAGCGACTGTATGGCTCATAAAACGCATAGGTGCAATGATGGCAGTGTTGAAGCCGAAGTGGACACCAGGGGAACTCCCCTCGACTATCATGTTGTTATAGCCCCTGACTTGGAGGTCCTCGATGTTCACGATCATGTTGCCTGGAATCAACCGTATGTGTGGCGAAATAGCAACGTCAAGTTTGCGACGGGACTTCTGCAACCCCTTTTTGGAACTTAACAATAAGACTACTGGGGTCTGCCACGATGATCATATCCTCAACGAGACTGGTGAACATGGCCTGGACCTCTGCTCCACTGACACCATCTATGGAATGCTGCAGCTGGGTCTGTGCCATACGGAGGCAGTAGCACAGTGCTTCCAGGGACTGGTTGATCCGAACGATCCCTGCTGGTGTGAGGCCTGAGGTGATGTGTGGGACAAAGTACTTCCACACATCTGGACAGTCCTGCCACAAGCCAGTGATGTGAATATTTTGCACCAGTGCTCCAGGGTCGGAGTCTGGATCGAACGAGAATGTTACTGTCTTCCGATGGCCTACTCGTTGGGGGGTTCGATAGGGGAATCCTGAGTTGTCAAGTCTCGGGTCACTGTACATAACTGCTAGACCGCTGTTGTCACCACCATGCCACCGATAGTCTGAGTGAGCGCTGAACTCTCTCTGTATTCTGCTGGCCGCTGAGACGCTATGACTGTTGAGCTGTGGGTCGAAGGCGTTTGTATCAGGGAGGCTTGCACCCAGCTCAAGGAGGATTCGTCGCACCGTGAAGTACACGTGGAATCTGAGACGGCTGGCGATGAGCACAGCTTCATGAGTACCAACACAGGAGTGAAGCAGGGTGGAACGTACTCCACATCCTGCCATGGCACACCACACGGCAAAGTTCAGCTGCTGATTCCAGTATGAGAGGCTTGGAGCAGCCATCCAAGTATGAGCTTGCTTCGCATCCTTGATGGTGATCGGGCGGTTGGTCAGTTTGTCGTGGGTTGATGGGGAAGCTGGTTCGGGACCGTCCATCCACTGTGATGAAGAACGGAGTTAGCTCTGGTATATCATCCAGTAGACCTCTCAGGCCAGTCAAGGGTGTACCCAGGATGGTTGGCTCCGGTGTTCTTAAAGCTACCGTACAGGCAGCACACTATTTGTAGTCATCTCGACTCCAGAGACCAGCGAGGTGACCTCGCCATAACATCTTGTTTTTTAACTCCTCCATATCATCCCGCCCGCTGGAGCCTTTGAGGTATTGCTGTCACACTTTAGGTTTCTCCGTGCGGTACAGGGCTTGGACCCTCAATATATGGTGGTACTCTTCATCGGTGACCTGGCCATCCTCGAGAGCTTTGCTGACAGACTCGTCGATAGTCCGTAGCATACTCTGTGCCAGTGCCACGTACTTAGAATGCTTCTCCAGCCTCCTTGTGATCTGCCACTGCCCCGCCCCTAAGCCCGTGGCCAAGGCAGTGGTGGCTAGTGTCACGCCACCCAGCAGGATAGCGACGATGGCCCCCACCCTTGTAGTGGGAGTGGCCACAGCTGCCACCCCAGCACTGGCTCCAATCACACTCACAGCAGTGGTTGTATGCGCGAGGACGTTGTAGGCTGTCTTATATCGCCTGCGCGTTCTGCTGTACTTTTCTGCCTCATGGCCGAGATTCTGTCTGATGGTATCTATCTGCTGGAGTCGCCAGCCGTGAATGGTACCACCATCGTCAGTCGTCAGGGAGGGGTATATTTCTGGTTGCTTCCGCCACGCTGATTTTGCCATAGTATACCTGGAGATTAAACCTGCATCACCTGCAGAATCTGCTCATGAGTCCTAGAAGGGTACATTTTGCAGAGCCTGGTGAACCGTGCCAGCTTGGAGGTTTCGAGACAGACGTCTCTTAGACAGAGGTCATCGAGCACTATGTCGGGTGCCAGTAGCTTTCTGAGACATCACATCTGGAACATCACCTTATGACCAAGATAGTAGGTCTGCCGCTGGATTGCTTTCTTGGTCTTACACTTCTGTGCCATCTCCTCTTTCCACTGTATGACATCTGGCTCGTCCTCATCTGAGAAGACACATGGCCCATCCTCGTCTGTGAAGACATCTGACTCATCGTCGTCTGTCAAGACTCCTGTGTCCCGCTTACTCTCCTCCAGGAGGGCCTGCCAGTATTGGAAATTTTCACTGTTCCTTCGCCTCCTTGCAAGTCTCACATTCTGTTGATACCAGTTCTCCCGATGTAGTCGCTCTCCTTCTTGTTGCAGTGCGAGCCTCTGTTCGTTTAAGGCCCTAATCTGTGCAGGGGTCATGAAGGGGCGAACCTCTTTCTTCATCATCTCGGCCAAGGTCAGATAATGCTGGTATGATATCATGTTGTCGTCAGGTCAATGAGTAATAAGAGTGTAAACTCTAAATGGGCGTCCGATATCCCATCCGTGCTGGCATATATGTTAATGGAGGGGCTGTCAAACAGGTGATTTACAGGTGTGAACAGGCTTGGACTGATAGCTTTCCATAGGTTGCTGTTGGCACCTGAAAGATACTCTATCACGTCCCGGCCGACTTCTACTAGTGAGCTGCTGTGTGCACTGCCCGGAGGTTGATGTAGCACATCGGCGTGTATGTATGTTGTACCACGCTGGAGCACCTCGAAGAGGACTCATTCTACACGGTACTGTACCACCCGTCTCCCCTCTAGAGAGGGTGAGATTACGTTCTCACTACCGGAGAGCAGCAGTCGGACAATCGGCATGGTTATATCTCCTGTTTAAACCCCTTCTATAGCGTGCTATGGAACCCATATTTGCTCACTCGACTGGTCTTGCTGACCTGGCAGATGTGTACGCAGTTGATGCCGCCACGGTAGAAGAGACGATGGCAAGTCATTCGCCCTACAGTATGAAGCAAGCTCAAAGGCATTCTCCCTCCACCCCATTGGTGGTGATGGGGTGGGAGCTGCTCACAGACCTCAAGGATGTGACGAAGGAGCGCCTGGGTCGCAATATAGATGGCCACAAGATCGTGTTTCGGTACAATTTCCCGAAGAGGAAGTACATTCTTGAGCCATTGATTGAGCTCTCGGATACAGAGGTGGCAGACATCAACACCCTAAATAACGACCTCAGCTTTCATCTGGTCAAACCCTATTCGAGTGGTGCCCCGCCGATGGCCCATGATAGCATGCTATTGACCCTGGCAAAACCCTGCTGTTCATATTTGAGAAGAATGAAGTGTGGTACCGTGCTAGACCTGGGGGTGACTGGCAAACATGGTTGCCCCTATATAGGCCTCCCACAGTCATTGACGTAGAGGTTACTCCCCTCTCCACTGTTGTGAAAAAGGATGGGACAGTTCGAAAGCTCTACAATCGGGGATTATCCTTCCTCACCTACATAGGTTAAGGTGTCTCCCTGACGAGGGTGGGTCACCAGATCGCCGTTACAGGTGGAAAGCTCCTGCTGCGTCGTCCATTCGATGGACTAGAAGGAGCTGTTAGCCTCCAGGAGGGCACCCTATGGGTAGATGGTGTGTCACATGTCTCCAAAGTCAAGGGTGCTGTTAAACTGCTTCAGCGAGTCGGACTCACTAGCCCGCAAATGACTCATATAGTCCTAGAGCTACGTTTCTTAGCTGGTGGCAGAGTGAAGCAGCTAGCCCCTGCCCCTGAGGGGATGAAGATCACTATCGATCCAGATGGAACAGGGCTCGATCTGTCACAGATATTTCTCGAGGGGTTCACTCTGTTGAGTTTAACTCTTCATATATAGCCATAATTCTCATCATACTGCTCGTGCTGGCGTCTACAGCAGTGGCACACGGCGCTGAGACTGAGACTCCGGGATGACCCCCAGTACAATCATTGGGTCGACCTCTTGCTGAGAAACATTTACGACCGCTTTCACCCACGTGAACAGATCAAGTCTGTCTACCTCTTCTATGGGGCGGAGAGGGTAGGCCGTGGTTGTCTGCTGGAGACCCCTGGTCAGCACCAGATTCTCTGCGTAACATGTGAACATGCCAGAGTCTGCCGTGGTTCACATGCTAATCACTTTAGCCTCCTCCAAGGTGAGCGTTGCCAAGGTAGATGGAAGCCCCTATGGGTGGTCCCATCATGTCGATGCGACTCTGGCAGAGACTACATGTTTGTCTGAGCCTACACAGAATAGAGAGAGAGAGAGAGAGAGAGAGAGAGAGAGAGAGAGAGAGAGAGAGAGAGAGAGAGAGAGAGAGAGAGAGAGAAAGAGAGAGACCGGCCCTGTGGTTGATGGCGAACAGTGGTGTATATCACTGTGGAGGCTTGTCTCTAAATGGGCGTTCAGCCCCTGGTAGTAGTAGTGTCGGGATGATCCTACCTCCCTGGCAGCCGTTCGGCGATCCGTGGTGGCCCCACAACCTATGCTCCAGGGATTGAGAGGGCAGTGGGGGCTCATTTGTCTAAATGTAAATCCAGTTGAGGAAGGTGGGGGCCTATTTGTCTAAATGGACATCCAGTTGAGGGAGGTGGTGTTATTTTAATACCGACTCTTTTGCATTCATTCACTTCGCGTTTTCGAGGTTTAATATAACAATGACGTAGATTTGAGTTAAAAAGTGGGTGTATGATTCTGAGCAGGGTTTGCCTTTCACAATTATATGTTCTTCAGAATCCAGGAAATTGCGTTTCAGAACGTCCAATTTTACAAAGATCTTTGCCAAATCAGGCGCTTGGAGAACCACCTTCCCCCGGGGTCTGCACCTCTGGCATATATGGTATATTTGATTCCATGATAGCAATAAAGTAATCAGATTATGCATTTCTAGGTACACACATGCTGGGCCACATCGTTAAGATGATCCTCGCAGATGACATAGAGAAGTCGCTCGAGTATCCAATTGAAAACATCGGCATCAGCTGGTTCTGTTACAAAGATGATCAAGCCGGACGCAGGGTGCTCGCATCACACATTGTAATTATTATTCTCATAGCTCGAAAATACCTACAGTTAACCATACACCGTCCATATGTGTTTGAAGAAATATTCTAACAATTATTTTGTAAATTGACTTGCCTGGAGGCTGTCACTGACAAGGTTAGCAACATCAGTGTGAAGTGGTTTTATAATATATAACAGCTTTTCCTACCTCGTGTCTTAAAATGGAGGTATTGGGATTTCATTGTTGAAAAGATTAAAGGCATTTTACCATGCATAACAAATAGCTCAAATTTAATGTCCCTTTCTTTAGTGCATATATGTTACTGGGCATTCTATTAACGGTGTGGTGCGCAACGTATAATTGGTCCAGATACGCCACATCGAAGTAAAAGCGGTTCCGGCATCCCTGCTGCAGAATATAGAATGACGCAAACAGAATGTCGAGGCTTATATGAAGCAATATTTAAATCCTAATATTCGTATACCATCCTCAACAAGCCGTCGGTGCGAGCGCAAGGGCGCGTGAGTGCTTGCACGCGCAACAACAGAAATCAAGTTCTACTGATGGAGTCTTAATCAGACCTGGGTAGGAGGTTGGGTTGGGAGAGTCAAAGAAGAATATCAATTTCGGGATCAAGGTAAATCAAACGGGCAGAGTGGCGGGGCTAGAAATTCTCTGAAAGCAAAAAACATTGACCACGTAAACGTTGACAGAGAAATAGTATAGGGTAATTGACTACTTGTTCATCTTTCTCTTTGTTTCTCAGACACCATTTGAGCTTGGAGACGACGCCTTTTTTAAAGGACACCGGAAGTTTATCCATGTTATCCGTGATCCCAAGCCTACTTGTGTATCAATGTATTTATTGCACCAGAATATGAATGCCTTGTTTGAAGATCCGGGTTCCTTTGAAAGTTATGCCATGGCATATGCTAAAGGTGGACCACAAAGTAAGTAGACACAGGATCACATTGATATACTTGCAGTCCAGTCAAAGAGCTTAGGTGCATCCGGGCAATATTGCAACATAATTTCTGTTAGTAGATTTATGGCGAAGAAACAATGGCATAGGACCAAAAAAAATCTACCCAATTCCCACGGTGGGTAAATATATAATTTTATTTGTTATAAACCGCACTCTTTTGCGGCCCGCTAATTTGATGAGCGCGTACATTTCCCTTACGGCCATCACTTGCGAATTTAAATCTCTTATTTACCCTTTGTTCTGGCCTATATCCTATTTTTAAACTGGCACGGTTATTTAATGTTATGTTAGGTGTAAATTTATGCTTTATGAACATTCATTTGTACAGCAGTTACTAAAGTATCTGCAATGGAACCGGATTTCTAATTTTCCTCTTACGCGTTATTTGTGGTGTATACCCCTATGTCTATCTGCTCGAGGAGAATCACAAGCGGATACTTTAAAATGATATACTGAGCTAAGTTTTCTGTCATTTCCCCGTGTCGATTTCCTATTCTTCTGATATTCCGCCGTTATTATGAGTATCCTGATCGAGTTATTAAATTATGTTATAATATAGCAATCTATGATGGCGTAAACTTAGCTTGGTGTGGTAGATGATAACCTACACACTTTTGGTATATTATTCATTAATACATACACCCCTCGTTTTTGCCTGAATGTAATGTATTAACATATACCAAGGCATATATTTTTTCAAATAAATGTAGGCAACTTGGAGTGCACATGTGTGTGTGCCTGAATTAAAATAAAATTTTCAATTATGACATCTTAAGCAATAAATTGTATATTTAGCTTACGCGGTCTTTAGCTGGTCTGAAAGCTACACAAACAAACACACTCACCACCACTGTCTCAGTGCTGCACTCTACATATTATAATGTTCATGGGTGTTATTTGATTAAGCGGTGATGGACCCCTTCTCATGAACTAGTGCAGCACGTCTACGACCACACAGAACAACATAATCAAACGTTAGATGGCATAACAATCAAATTAAATTTGAACCACAACAGTATTTATTGTGCGTTTTCATACCCTAAAACACTTTCACTTAAATATAATGTACCTGGAGTGGTATCTGTTGTAAATTCTAAGCATTGAAAGACAATAATTTACCAATTCTTGGTGCTGAAAAATGATATTTCTACCCTGAAACATGATTTGTTACCACTTCTAACCATTGACGGACCATGACACTCTGGGTGGGTCGAGTGGAGGGTTCGGTCAATGTTAGCCAGAACATGTACCACGTATGCAGGGTCTGATATAGAGATGTCTGATTATAAAACCAATATCTGATATTGGTTTTGTGTGTAATGTATTCATGTCTATCCGTATGATTTGGTGAACTATGATAGGGATATGAGTTCATGAATTCAATCTGCCACTCAAGTTTATGACGTCATAAGCAACTACGTCACATGTAGGCTGACGTCACAATCATAATTGGCAGAAATACCGCCAGGTGTACAAGTCTTTGACGGATTTCCTATTTGATAAAGATTATGTTGAAAATTTTGAAACTAATTTTACTGGTCGCTGTAGGCAGAAACCAGCATCCCATCAAATTTGTTTCAAAATATTCAACAGCTTATATGTAGGCCTATAGTTACCTTGATATTAATATTCTGGGAATTCGGAGTTCAATCGATTTCAACATGGTCAAAGCATGGGCGGAGCTTAGTTTGAGATTGGCTGTTCATAGCTAAAAGTGGATATAGCTGCGTCACTGCGGGTGCCTGGAAAGGTGGTTACCAAAGACAGGGGTGTCACTAAAGACAGGTGGTCACCTAATGCAACTCATTTGCTATTGTAGACGTATGATTGCTTGCATGTGTTGTGCTTTCAGTTTTGGATATTGACTGGGTGACACAGACACGAGCCATTGAGGAATATATTGATAGACATCCTGAAGCTCAAATTCTGCAAATTCGTTTCGATGACGTAATAAAGGTATCAAAGAAATAATTACTCGCTTATTGACTATATTGCTACGGAATCCTCCCTAAAATATATCCTCTTATGTTGTGCTACATATTCTATTTTGAAACAGCCGGAGTGAATAAAGAAATATTGAATCTTGAAACTTGCAATTACAATTAGGCCCTACATGGGAGATTTTACTATATGTGTGTTGTCGTTTGGAATTTCATTTAGTTTTGTCCTGAATTGTTGCTAGACCATTGTAATAGGTCTGTCTGTCCATCTGTCTGCCTGCCTGCCTGCCTGCCTGCCTGCCTGCCTGCCTGCCTGCCTGCCTGCCTGCCTGCATGCTTGCTTGCTTGCCTGCCTGCCTGCCTGCCTGCCTGCCTGCCTGCCTGCCTGCCTACCTACCTGCATGCCTGCCTGCCTGCCTGCCTGCCTGCCTGCCTGCCTGCCTGCCTGCCTGCCTGCCTACCTACCTACCTACCTGCATGCATGCATGCATGCATGCGTGCCTGCCTGCCTGCCTGCCTGCTTGTCTGTCTGCAAAACAACAAATTCGACTCTAAAGGAATCTGGACTAAACTTGGTTGGGAGGTTGGGTTTATGGTTCCAAAGAGGCATACTGGTGTTGTAGTCAAAGGTAATATTGTAGCTCTGGCATCACGCTGCCTCCACAGGAGGTCCACCTTAGAGTCCGATGACTGCTCATCGGCCCGACGAAGCTGGCTAGCTCGCCTCAGAGAGAGGGGTGTGCACGCCACCGGCGACCACAAGATCGACGTCTATGGGCAGGGGAACGTTCACGTTCAAGTGAGGCCATGCGTTCATTGCCGCCTGTGGCAAATGCCACCGTGCCATCCCGCCTGTTTGTGTAGCTGGTATGTCTCTGCATTATTATTAATGTCCTAAATTTAGAAGTGTATTTGTCGGCGAGTTGTAAGCCGGCTTTAACCTGAAAGATGCTGGATTAACAATTAGAAACCGTTTATCTGCAATATAGAAAAAGTGATGTGTTGGCCGTCTGTGTTATGTCTCACCAAAGACACATAACCTAGCCTTAGTTATACAGAAGGTACCCATGTAAGGGAGGAGTCCTAGCATGGGCAATTAATTTAATATAAATTAACGCCTCATGCGGGCCGATAAATTGGTTTTGTGAGAGGAAAGTGCCTCGTGCAGGCCTCTGTCACAGGCCCACAACACTGAAGTGGAGGAGGAGGAGTGGCCGAAACCGTTCCCGCCATCTAGATCAATGCCTAAGTGTGCTAAATTATATAACGTTTTACTTATTTAGTGAAGGGTGCACGCTGTTTTACGTGGTGGCGGGACACCGGATTCAATAGAATCCGGTACCATCGGTCAATCGAATTAGTCGCTTGTTTATTCACTGCTGCATTATTTAACAGTCCTTCCTGAGGAGCTAAGCCAATCTTTAGTTATTGGGTCCAAACACATATGATTTATGCCTCTAACGGCTTAGTGCTTACTTAAATTGAATAGCAGGTTGCCGTCCTGGCGGATTAGCCCTGGCAGCCATCTCAGCATGTACCAATTGGACCCCTCCATCAGGCTGGTGGTGCATACATGTTGCCGGTCGATGAGCCCGAAGCTGATGGCCGACTTCAGGATAACACACAAAAGCATTGGAAAGCAACGTATCTAGTTACGGCACAGGCTGAAGAAGGAGATGGCAGATATTGGCGACCTTCCAGGAAGGCATGGAGAGCTGATTGGCTTCTCCCAATCACCATAGAGTTGGTCTGCGAACCACGTTTTCAGCCCATGCCAAGCGTGTCGAGAGTGAACAATATGAGATTCGCTCCATGGAGCTAACAAATCCTATCTTGGCTTAAAGACTAGATAATAGTACTGGTGAAGGTACAGGGGAAGGTGTGAAACATCACCATTTTGATTCTCTCCATCGAGAAGCCTCTGTGATTTTCTGGGCCAGCGCTAACCTTACCGGCGGAGAAGACTACCAGACAATTAGTTGGCCATAGGCCGGAGAGTCGTAGAAAGAGACAGCTGCTCTAGGCCATAAAGTTGATGGCCAATTATGGCAACCCGGCCTACTATGGCTATGGCAGCAGTGGCGGAAGGGAGACTTTACAAGAAACAGCCCTCCTTCATTCGAGCAGTCGTCCCTATCTACTCTATCCTAACAAAATATCTGAGCTTAATACTAGTTGGGATTAGTCGCCGTATCTCGAGCCGTATAAGCGAGGCCCGAGAGATGACTAGTGAAAAAGAGTTGCCGTAATTAAGAAGGTAAGTGTTGTAGTTAATGAAGCTGCATAGTGTAGTTTAATGGTTGCGCAGTTTAACAAAATATATAACTGTTTAACTTAATAAAAAGTAATAACAAAGAATTATAATAGCCAAAAACGGCGCTCGCCGTATTACAGTCTTATACAGTATAATAAGGGCAAGCTGATCTACTGCGCTTACTTGTAATCAGCACTACAGAAAATAAATTAACTATGGTACAATAATACAGTGCCTATAAGTCATCAGCGCGAATTAGTTTCTACTGCACATAATAGTTGTTGGCGCCTGTTAGTCATCAGTGCATGATGACGTACGTTGTCGAAGTTCATTGTTGGTGTACGTTGGTGAAGTTCATTGTTGGCGTACGTTGGCGAAGTTCATTGTTGGCGTATGTTGCCGAAGTTCTTTGGAACAAATGCAGTATTCGAGGTTATTGGTGCTTCATAGGCATTGGTACCACCTAAAGCATAAGTAGAATAAATTTACTGCAAGGTTGATGCACACAAAACTTGGTGCGTAAGGGAAGTTTGGCCCGTTTAGATTAGCGAGGGTGATTATAGTTTCGTGGCACAAGACGAGCCACGTCGCTTAGCTCATTAGCGACGCTAAGGGCAATGTTCACAGACAGAACGAAAGTTCAAAACATATTGTAGCACTAGACACATGCAATTTCTAGTTTCCACTGGTTGGCATGGCACAGTAGGTTTGGCGAGACATCAGCACAGGCCAATCGTTTCACATATTGTTTCTTGTTGTTATAGGCTGAAAACGGCGACCTGGCTCATAGAAGGTCCCAGAAGTTGTTGGATGGGAAACCATCTTTTATTCTAGTTTATTAGCCCCTGTTTCCTGGGGCAGTAAAAACTGAGCCGGACAGCGCGGTGTGTGGTATGCCTCTGAAACGAGAACAGGAGCTGAAATAAGATGCATTGGTGTAGATTTCCATAATAGCAAGCTCTACAGAGTAGGAACAAATAATGTTCCTCGCTCCGACAACCCACGGTCTGCCTGAGGAATACTGCCAGAGCAAGTCCTTTAATACTGTATGGTGACCAATCAACAGTCACCATGGTAGAGCGCAAACAATCATCGCGCATTTCATAGGGAGGATAGCATATGACGAACACGTGTTTATGACGTCACGCTACCAGCACATGCGCAATGGCCACCTAAACCAACTTTAGAGAATTATGCAGACCTATTTCCTTTTACTGATATTTCCGCCAATACTGAACCGATTTCAAATCCAAAATGGTTGGAAAGCCTCCCGTGTTAAGGATTCCCTAAATTACTGATAATTATATCATAGGAATGCCATCCCCCATACTCTCAGCACAGCGTGGGTGAGCTATCCATTATTGGCGCGCATGCACAGTAGGCAGTCTCACAGACTCTAATTATCTGAGCTCTCTCTCTCTCTCTCTCTCTCTCTTTTGTGGCTACACCCACTGGCCTATAGAACCAGCAGGGTGGGGTTGGAGTATCCCAGAGCAGGCCGTCCCACACCCAGCTATCTGGGTCGGTTCATACCAGACTTAGCGAGACTAGAGCATCTCAGACCGGGTCATTCCATACCCGGGCAATCCGGGCCGGTTTGTATCTGACTGAGCGATCCATGCTACAACACCCCCTCACAGCTTGGCCCACGGGCCGAGCGATCTCATCACAGTGGATCGCTTGCCATAAGATGCACGCTAGGTGAGAATTATATACTCCTCATGTTAGTGTCTATCCGAGATAATAGCGTGACACGAGAGATGCGTGGTTTATAAGAGATAGACACACAGGTGTGTGAAGAGGTGGGGTGGATTGGCATACTTTCGATTTCTTTGACCCGGGTTTCCTAGGCCCGTGCTCTCTTTATTTTTTTGTTGTGGTGCGTACATTTATTTTCAGAACATGACAGTGGCTGACAATAGTTGGCGAGGATGCCCTCTTGCAGCAACGGATAATTATTTCCCGCGCCGAGGACGTCCAGGTTCCAACATACCTGAGTAAAAATAAGATTAGTGTGGCTCTTTTTGTGAGCCACACGAACGGCTCTCATCGCCTCTTTATATCGATCCTATGCAATAAGATGGTACAGTAATAATAAAAAGATACATACAAATATATACGTTAATATGTTAATAGTGCCAAGCAGTGTCAGCTAATTTGCCGAGACAGCGTGGCCATGCAACATACATCGTACGGTTTACATTCTCTCAGAACGGCAACTCGCCGCTCTAGGAGGGGTTACAATTACATTCAAATAATATTAAGAAAAGTAAATTAATATGCTATATAGCCAAATCGTCTAAAACTAGCAGTCACAATTAGTCCTTTACGGCAGTGGATTAGCCATGAAGGCTTAATTAACTATGAAAGTCCAGATAGGTGTGAGCGAACTGATCACTCTTGATTGCGCAATGATAGTTCATCCAGCTAGCTGAAATGTTCATATCCGTGTCACCACCAGTTGGCGCGAAGGAGGTACGCAGCTGGAATGCTGCTGTTGGTGAGATGCTGCTGCTAACGCATGGTGTCGTGCTGCTGGTGAGCATGGTACTGTATGTGGCGGTGTGGCTCATCCTGCTTGTTGGCATGATGCTGACAGTGGTGGTGATTCCTGCTGGCGCTGAAATGGTTTGTGTGACGTCAGTGTTGGTGGCTGTTTTGCGGAATCTTATGGTGGTGGTGGTGGTGGTGGTGCTGCTCGAGGCGGTCATTGGTGTGGTGCTGCTGCTCGGCATGGTGATCGGCAGGAGGCCATTCGGTTTGCTGATTGGCGGGATGCTGCTTGGCGTGGCGGTCGTCATGATACTGCGTGAGGCCGTTATCGGTGGTGTGGTGCTGCGCGTGGTGATGTTAGTCCTTGTGTACTTTGGGTTTGGTGTTGTGGCAGACATGGTCCGGCGATGTTTCTGTGCGGCAATTAGCAAACAGTTCGTGGTGGTGCGTGGTACCAGGACGATTGGGCTAATGCCTGGTGAAAAAACTGTCCGGCGCTTCATTCCACTAAAAACTTTGGTTTGTGTGGTAGGCTTGCGTACGGCCAGATCAGAAAACCTGGATGCTGCTTCCGGCACGGTAGTCACAACTGAGGTTAACTGAATGATTCGTGTAATGTCAGGTTCTAATGCTATCACCAAACCTGGTGAGGATGGAGAGTCTACTATTTCGGAAACTGCTGCCAGCATGGTTGTTGGCATGCTTTCACTGGCCGTTCTTTTCACTGGTGAATGTGTGCATCGCCGTTTCGGCCAGCCGTACTCCATCCATCTTGGAATGCGAATCGTGATTCTGGGGCCAAGGGTTGCCCAGTCCTGGTTCTCTTCGCCGTGCACAAGATTAATAATCGACACTGGATGGGCTGTTTTATGCGTGCATGGTGCCGAAAACGGCGCGGGGTAAATAGGTGATGGCATTCTGCGCAGTAAACGTGCTGGAGAAGATGGTCTTGCTCCACATGTTGTTTCAGCTCCGCATTGCGTTTGAAACTACGGCCGCATTTCGGTCCAACTCCTGCATGGGTCCACAAACACATATAACTAGGTGGGTGGACTGGCTCGTCATCTGAAGTGGCTGACAATGTCAAATCACTGGCCAACAACATTCAGGCCATCTTCTGTGCGACGCCGACTTAACTGACTTAACTGACTCTCACATTGTTCTTAAATCTTCATAATAAAATAATAATATCAATACAGCGAACTTTTATATATGACTGAATTTGGTTTGAGACACTAAAATGGCATATTGCCGATGATCTTCACCCCCGTCCAGTTTGAGGGGAAGACGAAGTTGTGGGCGAAAATCCTGCCTTTTATACATTTTCGTGACGTCACAGGGCGGAGGGAGACCACACCCCGGAGGATCACCGGGTAACGCCCTGTGCAATACGGACACCTTTCATATTTTAATCAATATTTCACTTTCAATTGATTACGTCCTTTTTCTGACGTATAAAAAGACGAAGCAAGTATATATTGAAAGATAGGCATGCCAACTTCATCATATTAATTCCTAGATAATTGGTTTCCAATCAACTTTACAGCGAGAAACTACTTATTCCTGTGTAGTACCTGTTCCTGTATAGCATGGTGCGGTTTTCAGGCTAGTTGCTTATAGACCCCGCTTAATTATTTTTTAAACTGCGTCGCCCGTGTGGTGGGTGAGAGTGAGATGATGTCATCGACCACAGGTGGTCCTGTCGCATCTCTGCTTGTTTCCCCCATCTCGCACATGTGGTAGGGTGCGAGGACTGGCGACGCTTTGTTTATAGCTATCTACGAAGTTTCGTGGAATTTAGGAACTTGATGATGTATATGGTGTTGATTGGAAAAGGCTCACATGTTCTCTCTTTGTACGGAATATATGTGCGTGTCTGATAGAAATAACGAAATGGTCCAGTTATCATATTTTTTGAGAATTCGGTTTAAACTTTCTAACCAGTTCTCAGCTTACGGTGCGCGTTGACAAATCGTAAATCACGTGCATGTGTGTAATATTCCTTGGCTAAACTCCTGAGAGTTGCCACATGGAAATGGTATTTTTAAGAATTTGTGAAATTCTCGCATTTTAATGACTGTTTTGGATTTTGACGCCACTTTATGCACAGTCCGCGCGATAGAATATTGCGAGCACGGTAGCTTACTAGCCAAAATCGTAACAGTCTTCAGATGTAGCAATTTGAATGTTCTAGTTTAAGCCAGGCCATAATTTTAAGGGCCAAGTTACTGCACCATTTGTAGTAAATATGATCAGCGTTTACGGGGCTGGCAGGCTGCCAAGCATTTCTTTCCCGTAGTAGGAACCAGCCCCGCCATCAGGACCGTATTTAAGGGATGGGGGGGCAAGCGGGGCAAAAACCCCGGGGCCCCCACAGGCAAGGGGCCCCCACAATTTAAAAATGAAAAAAGAAATATGCACTTTTTTGGAAGTTATAGGCCATTTAAAGCAAACTTTATTAGTTTAGAACTCTTAATCATGCATTGCAATTCTATTCTAATATTTGTGGGGGTCCAATTCTTGGTTGGTGTTCGGCAACAATGTTAATTACGAAAATTTGCAAAATAAAATAATTTTACAACGAAAGAAAGCGCCATAATTCACCCTAAAAGTAGACTCTCTGGCCGTCTCAGAGCACCTAGATGTAAAAAAAATTGTCTGGTAGGGGACACCCAGACACCCACTCAATCTTTGCCCCAGGGCCCCCACATATCTAAATACGGCCCTGCTCGCCATACATGGACACGAACTTAATTGATACGGCGCAGTACGGAAATATGTGAAAATAGTAACAATTACAATATCCCGTTGTTTGAAGTCTTTGTGAAGCGATCATTCTGTGTGTCCGTATTTCCTGTGGTGGTGGTGGTTGTATATAGTTCGCGAGGCTTACTATTGTGGAATCTCATGCTGTAATAAGTTTCTAAATATTTTACGGTGGGAACCGTTGCCATAATGTGTACGGTGAAAACTTTGTAGAACATTTGTATGTGTTCACTCTGTTGCGGCCGAGCCTATTGGTGGGACAGAGTTACTTAGAGCATGGATGACATCATAGCTTGCTGCAGTTCTTGAACCGGACCGTAATCGACCCTCAGCTTTAGGTAGCAAAATCCTACTCGCTTACTGACTGCAGTCTGCGGGCATCTCTCTCTCTCTTAACAAGGTTATCTGGGATTACGTGTGATATTTAATTTGTCTAACGTTTGCGCCACGCTCAAGTGGGTGGGGTGTCCCTTGTTGGCGTGGTCTGGTGATATTTATTGTTGTTTCTAAACTCAGCATATACGTATGTTGGTGAGGGTTGGCAAATCGCGAAGGTTGGCGGATCGCCGGAGTTGGTGGCTCGCTGAGGTTGGCATCACGCCAACCGTCAGCAAGGTTGGCGAGAATTGGTGAATCACCGTATTGGCAGGTTGGTCAATTGCTGTATTGGCGAATTGCTATATTGGCGAGTTGGCCAATTGCCATATTGGTGAGTTGGCCAATTGCCATATCGCCGAGTTGGCCAATTCCCATATTGGCAAGTTGGTCAATTGCTGTATTGGCGAATTGGTGTATGGCCATATCGGCGTATTGGCAAATTGCTATATTGGCAAGTTGGCAAATTGCTGTATCGGCGAGTTAGCGAATGTTCGTAAATGTTGTTATTCTTGTTTGTGGAAGTGTCTGGTGCAGGGGAAATATGAGTTGAAAGTCGGTTGATCATGTAGTACAAAGTAGGGGTTAATTCCCCAGTTTAGCCACCTACTTGTTGGTGGTGATTATCTGTACATGTTGGCGACATTCTTGTGGTGTGGAGGAGAGCTTTTCTTCAGGTCATATCCAGTGCTGTGTACGGGATATGTGTAGGTTGAAGGCTGGGTGCTTAATAACATAGGAGGATTGTCACTATGGTGTAGTTGTTATCTACCTCATACTTTTGAGGCGCGGGTAATAAATGGTTCAAGAACTTACAGATCAGGTCACTTACAAGACTGGCACCAGCCACCAAAAGAGCAGCCGGTGCATAGGGGACCGATCTACATGGGGATGTAAGTTCTTTCATATCAGAAGTATCACTAGCTCCTGATGACGAGTGGAGTGTGAGGGAAATCGGAAACGTGATGTCTGAACACGACGCGGCCGAGAGGCATACCACGGGGTGGGGGTGGGAGGTGTGGGGGGGGGGGGGGTGCGGGGGGGGGGGTACAGCAAGATTTGGAATGTGTGCTGTTTGAAAATGAGTTCGTGTAGCATGTTGGGGAGTTGGGTGGATTTGAATTGGGATGGAGTGACGTCAGTTTCGTGGTTCACCTGCAGTTCACCTGCTCAGGATAACAGGCAAAGGGTTCATCAACCCCTCTCACTTCCAATCTAACTATTATATGTTCCCCTTGCCAGAAGCAGAACAGCTGGGAGTAGCTTCTGCTTCAGCCTGCGGCAACTCAATAATCTGGGGCATCGCACGAAGTAGATGGGAGTGGAAAGAGGAGCGTGGAACAACTTTCCCACCTTCCCCTTGGACAGCACATACGAAAACGTCTTCAGATACGGGTTACCAGACCTAATAGACCCAAGCTGAGGAGGGAGAGGGTGAGCATGAATCTTGTCATCGTCCTCATCATTGACCATTGGCTGGTCCAACTCCAGGCTTGGTAGGAGAGGGGCCAAACCGGTGCCATCACACCATGGTTCAATGTCGGTGGTACTCATCTCCGCAGAGACCTCGGTCTGGGTGTCTGTGTTTTGCATGGCATCAAGCCAGAGCTCAGGCACTGGGTCAGCGCAAACACACGGCTTAAGTTGATCGAAGTGGATGACTGAGGTCAGGCCATCTGGGGCACGGATCAGGTAGGTCAGGTCCGACTTCTTACCTACTACCACATAGGGACCTTTCCACTGGTAACTCAGCTTAGTCGCTATGTTTGCAAAACGTCTAGAATCGCGAACCCAAACCATCTTTCCAGCCTCATGGATTTCCATGTACACGGTGATCATGCCACGTTTTCTGGCACCAGTGTACAGTGGAAAGTCTGTCTCTGACGAGCTCATGGGCTTGTTCTATCCTTTGGCGTATGAGTTTGACATAAAGAGACAGCGAGTTCATTTCTCCAGGGATTCTAGGCATTGCTAGATCCAACGGTAAGTCTAACTCGTGGCCTAACATTAACCTATCAGGGCTGAAGCCCATGCTGAAATGTACAGAAGTGTGGTACGTCATGAGAACAGAAGGGAGTCGAAGATCCCAGTCATGACAATGACAAGGGTTTTGACTATATGAAACAATTTGCAGAGCTCGGCGATCAAACAAATTGCTGCCTTGATCGGAATGTAACCCATGGGGCATGCCGAGACAGCAGAGGGCGTTGCTGGCCAGGCGATCTGCCACAGTGGCTGCCTCTTGGTCCGGCAAAACAAATGCCTCTACCCACTTTGAGAAGTAATCTTGTAGCACGAGGATGTATTTATTGCCCTCATCTGTCATGTTCAAGGACAATGATAGCCACTCGCTCCCATGGTGTGCCTATTATTCTGATTTGTAATGATGCAAAGTGTTGTTGGCCAACAGCACGACGTTGGCAGGGTAGGCATTTGGCCACCCATGCCATCACACTATTACGGATATTGATCCAATGGAATCGGCTTTTGATTCTTTTCTGTTGTTCATTCAATGGCTAAATGTCCAGCATTGTCATGAAATTGTACCGGAATCGTGGCTCGGAAATGCTCTGGGACAATAATATGGTTATTGATATACAGAATGTCATTGTGCACATGGCATTCTGCATATCATTGGTAATAATGTTTTTCTGCAGTCGACAAGGGACTAACCAATTCCTTGGAAAGGAATAGCCCCTCAAGTCCTATCAGTCCCTCAGGATTCTTCAAATTCTTGAGCCAACATAGGGAGGTGTGGTCTGTACATAGGGCAAATGTACCACCGCCAATAATTCCCACTTGGTGGTTGTGTAACACCTTTCTGCATTCTGTAAGGTTCGCGAACCATACCCTAATACCTGCTCTGTTCCATCTTCTGTGACTTGGGATAGAATGGTGCCAATGGCAAAAGCAGAGACATCCATGTTCAGGATGAAATCTAGGCTTGACTTTGGGTGACCAAGAATTGGCATGGTGCTTAGTTGTGATTTTAGCGCCTTGAGAGCCTCCTCACACTCACTCGTCCACTCAAAAGGTCTGTCCTTTTCAGTTATCTGGAACAATGGGGGGGGCCGCAATTTCACTAAAGTGGCGAATATAACGACGACAGTGCTGACATAGACTGAGGAAGCTCCTTGTGTTTGTTACTGTAGTTGGAGTCTTCCATTTGGCTACTGCGCACATTTTCTCTGGTTGTGTAGCCACTCCATCAGCAGATATGACATGGACCAGGAATTCAACTTTCTTTTGAAAGAAATGCCACTTCTTAGGTTTGAGCTTTAAGTTGGCATTACAAAACTGTTCCAACAACTCATCCATATTGGCCAAGGTTTGCTCAAACGAAGAGCCAAAAACAATCACGTCGTCCAGATAGCATAAGCAGATTTGCCATTCTGATTTGGTCAATACCTACTCCATCAGCCACTCGAATGTGATTGGGGCATTGCACAGGCCAAACTGCATTTTACGGAACTTGAAATGCATATCTCTGCATGTAAATGTGGTTTTCGCGCAGTCAACGTCCTCCATGGCCACCTGTAGATAACCACTCGCAATGTCCAAAGTACAGAACCATTTGGCTATGGCCAACGAATCCAATAAAGTGTGATCGATGCATGGGAGGGGGTATGCATTGTTTACACTCAGATCGTTCAGGCGACGGTAGTCGATACAGAAATGCAACGAGCCACCATTCTTTCCTGCGAGCACTATTGGGCTGGCCCAGGGTGGAGGGGGGGATGCAGATGGTTCGATTACGCCTGTTCTCAGCATATTGGTTACTTGATGATGAGATTCTGCTTCCTTATGTATTGGAAGATGATGTACGGGTTGGCTGACCGACCAACTATTCCTGGTGTCAATGGAGTGGTGCACTAGGTGAGTTTCTTCCAGGTCCAACTGACCTGACGAGAAACTGTCCCGGTACTTGTAAAGTAAACTGCGCACATCACGTTTATGTGCTTTAGTGAGGCCAATTGTGGCATGCAAGTTTAAATCATGTTAGTGTTCGGGTAGGTTGCCATCAGTTAGCACCATTGGTGTATGTGTGTTTGGTCGTGTTTCCATCGATATTACTTCCACCAAATGACCACAGCAAACGCCGGTAAGGGTGATAGCATTCACGGCGCCATTAAATAGCCTGAAACATATCCGATCTTTGTTGGTGGTATCTACTAACATGTGCGGACTAATGCATTATGAGGCGAGCACGTATTCAGAGTCGGGTTCTCACATAACCATGTGTGTAAGTTGGCTAAGGTGTGGTGCGGTTGCCCAAAGAATTTCCTCTCAGCCTGGCTCAACTGTGGCTGTAGAAGCCAATATCAATGCACAGGTGTCGTACATTGCTGACTCCAGTCCTATGGGTATGCAGCAGCCGTGTATGTCTAGTTCTTGTTGGCAGCAGTGTATTACGGGTTTGCTGGCACTGAGGAAATCAATACCAAGAAGGGCATCCTTTTGGATAGAGGTGATGACAATCATTGTATGAATTGCATTTCCTCTATCTGTATCACAATGTTTAATACTCCAGCCACTGGAACGTTAGCGCCAGTGGCTGTCTGTAAAACGATGTTGGTTGGCCTCAGTGGAGACATTTATGAGGTGTGATGCTCTCATATAATCACTTGTTGAAAATGGTGATAGAGTCCCCAGTGGATGGTTTTGTGCTGTTTACGAGGAAGAGTTTCCAGGCTGATGCCCTTGTTATCTTTTTCCTTGGCGACAGGATCTTCTATATTGAAGGCCTGTTTGGCGATTGCCTCTGTGCTATAGGTCGCTGAGTGAGAAATGGGCCAACCTGTCTCTGCTGCTGCTTGTTTTGCATAGGGGAAGATGAGGCTGGGGTAGCAATGGTGTGGTTTGGATAGTTGGCGTGTATGAAGTGGTGTGTGCATTAGTGGCTGGGAGAAGAGGGTTGGTGGCGTTGGCACAAAGTGTCATCTGTTCTGCCCACCTGGGACAGTGCATCATCTTATGTGTCTTTGAAGTGCAAAAGAAACAGTGCTTAATTCACTGCCTATCTTTATGTGTGTGCTTCTTTTGTTATCTCTCCCAATTGGCTGGACGCTCATCGTCCAGTGCATTACTGCCACTGTGGGATGTGGTAGGTGATGGTGGTGGGACACTTGTGTTGCTAACCACTAGGGGGCAGGCTGTGCGTGGTGCCATATTGGTTGGGCGTGGGGTTAGTAAGGACATTGACTCAGTGGAGGCTGAAGCGCCAACATCTTCTGTTCTACATAGGAAAGATGGAGTTGTTGGTGCAGATTTGGCGGGGACAGCCGCTGCTGAAAAAGAAGTTGGTGTCAGTACCTTTGGTGTAGTGTACATCATGGGTACCGGCATTGGCGAAACCATAGATGTGTGTGTTCTAGGGTGTGTATCCATGTTCGTGTTTGGAACTGATGCTGGCTGTTGGCCAATAGCCTGTGTTGAGCCGACTCGAGTGGATGGGCACCAAGTTGACTCTTAATTCAGTGCCCTAATTAGTTTGATGGCTTATCTGGCTGTGGCATGGTATGACACGGAGCAGGTGGGTTAGAGTGGCGTTGGCTAGGGCACCTCTCCATCCAGTGGCCAGATTCTCCACATTCAAAACCAATATCAGGGTGGGTGGTGGTGCGAGTAGTGTTTTGTGCGGTTACTGTTGATGATAGGGTGGTCAGAAGGTTGGTAATAGATGCCATCTGAGATGTTATCTCTTCCAGCCTTGCATTAGTTTTCATGCAGCAGCCGTTATTATGGCCTGGTCTCTTATTGGCGTCCCCAGTGATTGGACTGATCCCTGTCTCTGTCTTTAGAGGCCTGCTGTTGGCGTTGTCCCTGATCTGGATGGTGTTCTTGGTGGACCAACGTTTCTGTTGGTGCATTGGATGATGAGGTGGTGGGTGTTGATTGTGTGGTTGTGTTGTATTTCACCTCATTAACTGGATGATTTTGGCGCCACACATTCTTTTCTCTTTCTAAAAAGTTCTCTATATGGATGGCAGTTGCTGTAAGTGTTTGCAAACTGCCGTGTTCCAATAGGAACAACATTTCCTTCAGAGCAGGTTCCCTTCAGAGCAGGTTCCACGCTTAGGGCGTCAATAAAGGTTTCCACCAGCAAGTGGGTAACTCTCTCTATATTTGTATTTGGGTAATCCCAAGTTACCAGTTGCCGTATCCAGTTGGATAGTTCTGGAAGGGTTTCATTAGGTCGTCTATGCAGGTTTTTAAACTGCAGATGGCTGGTTTCTCCCAAGGCACTGTCACCAAAACACCCAGACAGCGCTCTGTCAAGTGTAGTGTATGTTGGCGACGTATCCGACCCAAGGTCGGCCAAGACCTGCAGTGCCTTGCCCAACAACTTGGTGGCCAGGTACTCGCCAATTTGTTGATCTGTCCACCGATTGGTATGGCTTATGATTTCAAACTGGTAGTTTTCCCAGTCACCCTCCCCACTGAATTCAGGGGGTGGGGCGGGAGGATGACTGGGCTGGCACTGTGCCATAGCTGATCGCTCATCCTTTGTGGTGTTTCGTGCTCCAGTTGAGTGGTGCACGCTTGATATGCTGGGGGTCCAGATGAATGCGGGCGATAGGTGGTGTGTGTGTGGGTGCTGTCGTCTGTGTTGGTACTGTATTTCGTGTTGGCGCATGACTTTGTGTAACCCGTTGATGGTGTAGGTCTGCGTTTCTAGGTTTATAACATGACAATGGCGATGTATGGCATGGTATGGGCAAAGAAATAAACTGTGGTGGGGATGCGGGCCTATGATTGTAGATTTGTACTGGTCGTTGTTCCAATAATACGCTAGGTGGCCACAGAGCGGTATAATATAGATGATGCCCCAGTAGGGGACTTCTAGGCCAACGTTCGAAGTCTGATGTGTGTGTTATCCACCGCACATGAACGTCTGACAGTGTTAGAAACGACATAGCCACTTCTGATGCATTCAAGAATGCTGCATCACTGATTGGCGAATATTGTGACCGTTCTTGTTCCAATGATCCCGCACTGTTCTGCCATCGTAGTATTCTCCATAATTTTCAGCGGGATACTCATCATGGTGGAACGGCAGCTGCAACAGTCGAGACAGATGACTGGGGATGGGTTCACCACTTCTAGCCCCACATCGGGCACCACTTGTAGCTCACGCATCACGCTTCCCCCACAGAAACTTCTCCTCAGAGTCCTAGCTCGCCTCGGAGAGAGGATCATGCGTGGCACCAGCGACGACAAAGACTAACTTCTAGGGGCGGTGGAACATTCATGTTCCAGTGAGACCGGGTGACCATTGCCGCCTGTGGTGAACGACACCATGTCATCCCAACTGTTAGTGTAGCCGAAATGTCTCTGCATGATTAATGTCCAAAATTTAGAAGTGCATTTGTCAGCGAGTTGTAAGCTGGCTTTAAGCTGAAAGATGCTGGATTAACAATTAGAAACCGTTATCTGCAATATAGAAAAAGTGATGTGTTGGCCGTCTGTTATGTCTCACCAAAGATAAATAACCTAGCCGTAGTTATATGGAAGGCACCCATGTAAGGGAGGAGTCCTTGCGCAGCTAATTAATTTAATATAAATTAATGCCTCACGTGGGCCAATAAATTGGTTTTGTGAGGGGACAGTGCCTCGCGTGGGCCTCTGTCACAGAAAAATGCCTACAACGCTGAAGCGGATGAGGAGGAGCGACCGAAACTATTCTCTCCATCTGGATCATTGGCTATATGTGCTAAATTATAAAAAGTTTTAATTATTTAGTGATGGGTGCACGCTGTTTTACATTGTGGCGGGCATTGGTTTTAACAGAATCTGGTACCATCGTCAATTGAATTAGTCGCTTGTTTAGACGACGACACATTATTTTAGCGGTCCTTCCTGAGGAGCTAAGCCTAGCTTTTTAGTTATTGGGTCCAAACACATGCCTCTAATGGCTTAGTGCTTACTTAACTTTAATAACAGATTGCCCTCCTGGTGGATTAGCCCTGGCATCCAAAACGGCACATACCCATTGGGCCACTCCCTCAGGCTAGCATGTTGCTGGTCGATGAGCCCGGAGTTAATGAGCGACTTCTAGCTGCATGTAAGCACAACCACATATAACAAGACACGGACAGGACAACACACAAAAACATTAGAAAGCAACATATCTAGTTACGGTGTAGGCTGAAAAAGCAGGTGGCAGACGATGGCGACCTTCCTGGAAGGCGTGGAGAGCTGGTTGGTTCTCCCACTCACCACAGAGTTGGTCTGCGACCCATGTTTTCAGCCCATGCCAAGTGTGTCGAGAGCGAACCATATGAGATTCGCTCCATGGAGCTAACATTTAGGTGTGTTAGGGTTATGCTTACTGCTTGGACATACTTACTATATAATTATGTTTGCGCAGTAATTCCTACCCTGGCTTAAAGACTAGCTAATAATACCAGTGAAGATACAGGGAGAAGTATACACCATTGAGAAACCTCTGCGATTTCCTGGGTCGGCGCTAACCAAACTAGCGGAGTGGACTACCAGACAATTAGTTGGCCAAAGACTGGAGAGTGATAGAAAGAGACAGCCGCTCTAGGAATTTAGAAGGCCGTAAAGTTGGTGGCCAATTGTGGAAATCCGGCCTGCTATGGCTACGGCAGCAGTGCTTGGAGGGAGGCTTTGCAATAAACAGCCCTCCTTTATTCGAGCAGTCGTCCCTATCTACTCTATCCTAACAAAATATCTGAGCATAATACTAGTTAGGATTAGTCGCCACATCGCGAGCCGTATTAGCGAGGCACATGAGACAACTCTAGTGAAAAAGTGTTGCCGTAGTTAATAAGGAAAGTATTGTAGTTAATGAAGCTGTATAGTGTAGTTTAGCCGTTGCACACTTTAAGAAAATATGTAACTCTTTAACTTAATGAAAAGTACTGACAAAGAATAATAATAATAATAATATCAACAGCACTCGCCATATTACAGTTATACAGTATAATACGGTCAAGCTGACCTACTGCGCTTATTTGTAATCAGTGCTACAGAAAATAAGATAACTATGGTATAATAATGCACGATCCAAGTCGCTTAGCTCATTAGCGACGCTGAAGCCAATTTTCGCAGACAGAAAGAAAGTTCAAAACATATTATAGCACTAGACACATGCAATTTCTATTTTTCATTGGTTGGCGTGGTATGGCAGGTTTTGCGAGACATCAGTACAGGCCAATCGTTTCACATATTGTTTCTTGTTGTTATAGGCCGAGAACGGTGACCCGGCTCATAGAAGGTCCCAGAAGTTGTTGGATGAAAAACCTTTTATTTTAGTTTATTAGCCCCTGTTGGGCTGGGCTGTAAAATTGAGCTGGATTTCGCGGTGTGTGGTGTGCCTCCAAAACGAGAACAGGAGCTGAAATAAACTGCATTGGTGTAGATTGCCAGAACCGTGAGCTCTACACAGTAGACACGGATAATGTTCCTCGCGCCGGATGACTAAGGTCCGACTGAGGAATACAGAAGTTGTTGGTTTCTTCTTCTTGCGTTCATCTTTCTCATGACAGTAATCTTAGACCGTTTTCCTTATTTGGTGCATGAAAGCTGAAGTGGTCACCAAACTGTCTCTGTCTCCTCTGATCTTCTCTTCAAAAGATACCTCAATAGGCCAGAAGCTGTTGGTTTGATTGGCGTCTATCGAGTCCCTGATTCCAGGTCCCATTCATGGTTTTATTTCAGTCTATTATCGTTAACTTCCACAGTTTTGACACTGTACCCATTTATACACCTGGGTGGAGAGATGTGACGAGGAGTGAAGGAGACTGCCTATGTTTCCACCGATTGCTCGTCAGCTATAGCTGATCGCCTGACACTCGACAAGTCAACAATGCTAACACCATGGCCAATCGTCTCCTCTCAAATGAGGAATACCGGTACTGCCAGGGCGAGTCCTTTTATACTGTATGGTGACCAGTCAACCGCCACCATAACAGAGCTCAACCAATCATCACGCATTTCATAGGGAGGATAGCATATGACGAACAAATATTTATGACATCACACTACCAAATGCGCGATGGCCACCTAAACCAACTTTAGAGAATTATGCAGACCTATTTCCTTTTACTGATACCTCCGCCAATACTGAACCCATTTAAAATCTGTAAAGAGATTCGTATTTCCCAACGAATCCTAATGTCGATTCATACCAAGCTGGATGGAAAGGGTTCCGTATTAAGGATTTCCTAAATTACTGATAATTATATCATAGGAATGCCATCCCCATACTCTCAGCGCAGCGTGGGTGAGCTATCCCTTATTGGCGCACATGCGCAGTAGGCATTCTCACAGACTCATTATCTGAGCTCTCTCTCTCTTTCGTGGATACAGCACTAGCCTATGGAACCAGCGGGAAAGGCTCCCTCCCATACACGCCAGCCGATAGAACCAATGGAGGTGGGATGGAGAATCTCAGACTGGGTCATTCCGTACCCGGGCAACCCGGGCCGGTTCATACTTGGCTGAGTGATCCGTGCTACAATATGTCACGTTCAAGGTCATCGAAAAAGTTTAAAAAAATTATATCCAGCATGATAACTCCAGTATTTGTCCAGTACCGGCCAAGTACCCTGCATTATCTGGGTAAGCTTCTACTGAAGGAAGGAATTTTGACAAAACGTGGATAGAATGCTACGCATACCTATGGTCCTGAAGAAGTGCATTGATAATGAATGAGGTAATATGACAAAAAGCTAAGATGAACCAAAAGGTCAGCATTATGGGACTCGGCATTCTCCGGAATGCTTGTTGGACAGGTTGGCGAGTCTCGGCGTTCTCCGGAATGCATGTTGGTCAGGATGGTGAGACTCGGCATTCTCTGGAATGCATGTTGGTCAGGATGGTGAGACTCTGCATTCTCTGGAATGCGTGTTGGACTGTATGGTGAGACTCGGCATTCTCTGGAATGCATGTTGGACTGGATGGTGAGACTCGGCATTCTCTGGAATGCATGTTGGACTGGATGGTGAGACTCGGCATTCTCTGGAATGCATGTTGGACTGGATGGTGAGACTCGGCATTCTCTGGAATGCGTGTTGGACTGTATGGTGAGACTCGGCATTCTCTGGAATGCGAGTTGGACTGGATGGTGAGACTCGGCATTCTCCGGAATGCATGTTGGTCAGGACGGTGAGACTCTGAATTCTCCGGAATGCATGTTAGACTGCATGGTGAGACTCGGCATTCTCCGGAATGCATGTTGGTCAGGACGGTGAGACTTAGTATTCTCCGGAATGCATGTTGGTCAGGATGGTGAGAATCGTCACTCTCCGGAATGCATGTTGGACTGGATGGTGAGACTCGGCATTCTCCGGAATACATGTTGGTCAGGATGGTGAGACTCTGCATTCTACGGAATGCGTGTTCGACTGGATGGTGAGACTCGGCATTCTCGGGAATGCGTGTTGGACTGGATGGTGAGACTCGGCATTCTCCGGAATGTGTGTTGGACTGGATGGTGAGACTCGGCATTCTCCGGAATGTGTGTTGGACCAGATGGTGAGACTCGGCATTCTCCGGAATGTGTGTTGGACTGGATGGTGAGACAAGGCATTCTCCGGAATGTGTGTTGGTCAGGATGGTGAGACTCGGCATTTTCCGGAATGTGTGTTGGTCAGGATGGTGAGACTCGGCATTCTCTGTCTGGAATGCGTGTTGGATCAGATGGTGAGACTCGGCATTCTACGGAATGCGTGTTGGATCAGATGGTGAGACTCGGCATTCTCCGGAATGTGTGTTGGTCAGGATGGGGAGACTCGGCATTCTCCGGAATGTGTGTTGGTCAGGATGGTGAGACTCGGCATTCTCCGGAATGTGTGTTGGTCAGGATGGTGAGACTCGGCATTATCTGGAATGCGTGTTGGATCAGATGGTGAGACTCGGCATACTCAGGAATGTGTGTTGGTCAGGATGGTGAGACTCAGCATTCTCAGGAATGTGTGTTGGTCAGGATGGTGAGACTCAGCATTCTCAGGAATGTGTGTTGGTCAGGATGGTGAGACTCGGCATTCTCAGGAATGTGTGTTGGTCAGGATGGTGAGACTCGGCATTTTCCGGAATGCGTGTTGGATCGGATGGTGAGACTCGGCATTCTCCGGAATGCGTGTTGGTCAGGATGGTGAGACTCAGCATTCTCAGGAATGTGTGTTGGTCAGGATGGTGAGACTCGGCATTCTCAGGAATGTGTGTTGGTCAGGATGGTGAGACTCGGCATTCTCAGGAATGTGTGTTGGTCAGGATGGTGAGACTCGGCATTCTCCGGAGTGCATGTTGGACTGGATGGTGAGACTCGGCATTCTCCGGAATGTGTGTTGGTCAGGATGGTGAGACTCGGCATTCTCCGGGATGCGTGTTGGTCAGGATGGTGAGACTCGGCATTCTCCGGAATGTGTGTTGGTCAGGATGGTGAGATTCGGCATTCTCCGGAATGTGTGTTGGTCAGGGTGGTGAGACTCGGCATTCTCCGGAATGCATGTTGGTCAGGATGGTGAGACTCGGCATTCTCAGGAATGCGTGTTGGTCAGGATGGTGAGACTCGGCATTCTCAGGAATGCGTGTTGGTCAGGATGGTGAGACTCGGCATTCTCTGGAATGTGTGTTGGACCAGATGGTGAGACTCGGCATTCTCAGGAATGTGTGTTGGTCAGGATGGTGAGACTCGACATTCTCCGGAATGTGTGTTGGTCAGGATGGTGAGACTCGGCATTTTCCGGAATGTGTGTTGGACCAGATGGTGAGACTCGGCATTCTCCGGAATGCGTGTTGGTCAGGATGGTGAGACTCGGCATTCTCCGGAATGTGTGTTGGTCAGGATGGTGAGACTCGGCATTCTCTGGAATGTGTGGTGGTCAGGATGGTGAGACTCGGCATTCTCCGGAATGTGTGTTGGTCAGGATGGTGAGACTCGGCATTCTCCGGAATGTGTGTTGGTCAGGATGGGGAGACTCGGCATTCTCCGGAATGTGTGTTGGTCAGGATGGTGAGACTCGGCATTCTCCGGAATGTGTGTTGGTCAGGATGGTGAGACTCGGCATTATCTGGAATGCGTGTTGGATCAGATGGTGAGACTCGGCATTCTCAGGAATGTGTGTTGGTCAGGATGGTGAGACTCAGCATTCTCAGGAATGTGTGTTGGTCAGGATGGTGAGACTCAGCATTCTCAGGAATGTGTGTTGGTCAGGATGGTGAGACTCGGCATTCTCAGGAATGTGTGTTGGTCAGGATGGTGAGACTCGGCATTTTCCGGAATGCGTGTTGGATCGGATGGTGAGACTCGGCATTCTCCGGAATGCGTGTTGGTCAGGATGGTGAGACTCAGCATTCTCAGGAATGTGTGTTGGTCAGGATGGTGAGACTCGGCATTCTCAGGAATGTGTGTTGGTCAGGATGGTGAGACTCGGCATTCTCAGGAATGTGTGTTGGTCAGGATGGTGAGACTCGGCATTCTCCGGAGTGCATGTTGGACTGGATGGTGAGACTCGGCATTCTCCGGAATGTGTGTTGGTCAGGATGGTGAGACTCGGCATTCTCCGGGATGCGTGTTGGTCAGGATGGTGAGACTCGGCATTCTCCAGAATGTGTGTTGGTCAGGATGGTGAGATTCGGCATTCTCCGGAATGTGTGTTGGTCAGGGTGGTGAGACTCGGCATTCTCCGGAATGCATGTTGGTCAGGATGGTGAGACTCGGCATTCTCAGGAATGCGTGTTGGTCAGGATGGTGAGACTCGGCATTCTCAGGAATGCGTGTTGGTCAGGATGGTGAGACTCGGCATTCTCTGGAATGTGTGTTGGACCAGATGGTGAGACTCGGCATTCTCAGGAATGTGTGTTGGTCAGGATGGTGAGACTCGACATTCTCCGGAATGTGTGTTGGTCAGGATGGTGAGACTCGGCATTTTCCGGAATGTGTGTTGGACCAGATGGTGAGACTCGGCATTCTCCGGAATGCGTGTTGGTCAGGATGGTGAGACTCGGCATTCTCCGGAATGTGTGTTGGTCAGGATGGTGAGACTCGGCATTCTCTGGAATGTGTGTTGGTCAGGATGGTGAGACTCGGCATTCTCCGGAATGCGTGTTGGTCAGGATTGTGAGACTTGGCATTCTCAGGAATGCGTGTTGGTCAGGATGGTGAGACTCGGCATTCTCCGGAATGCATGTTGGTCACGATGGTGAGACTCGGCATTCTCCGGAATGTGTGTTGGTCAGGATGGTGAGACTCGGCATTCTCCGGAATGTGTGTTGGTCAGCGTGGTGAGACTCGGCATTCTCCGGAATGCATGTTGGTCAGGATGGTGAGACTCGGCATTCTCAGGAATGCGTGTTGGTCAGGATGGTGAGACTCGGCATTCTCAGGAATGCGTGTTGGTCAGGATGGTGAGACTCGGCATTCTCTGGAATGTGTGTTGGACCAGATGGTGAGACTCGGCATTCTCAGGAATGTGTATTGGTCAGGATGGTGAGACTCGGCATTCTCTGGAATGTGTGTTGGACCAGATGGTGAGACTCGGCATTCTCCGGAATGTGTGTTGGTCAGGATGGTGAGACTCGGCATTCTCCGGAATGTGTGTTGGTCAGGATGGTGAGACTTGGCATTCTCCGGAATGCGTGTTGGATCAGATGGTGAGACTCGGCATTCTCAGGAATGTGTGTTGGTCAGGATGGTGAGACTCGGCATTCTCCGGAATGTGTGTTGGATCAGATGGTGAGACTCGGCATTCTCAGGAATGTGTGTTGGTCAGGATGGTGAGACTCAGCATTCTCCGGAATGTGTGTTGGTCAGGATGGTGGGACTCGGCATTCTCAGGAATGTGTGTTGGTCAGGATGGTGAGACTCGGAATTCTCAGGAATGTGTGTTGGTCAGGATGGTGAGACTCGCCATTCTCCGGAATGCGTGTTGGTCAGGATGGTGAGACTCGGCATTCTCAGGAATGTGTGTTGGTCAGGATGGTGAGACTTGGCATTCTCCGGAATGCGTGTTGGATCGGATGGTGAGACTCGGCGTTCTCCGGAATGCGTGTTGGTCAGGATGGTGAGACTCGGCATTCTCAGGAATGTGTGTTGGTCAGGATGGTGAGACTCGGCATTCTCAGGAATGTGTGTTGGTCAGGATGGTGAGACTCGGCATTCTCAGGAATGTGTGTTGGTCAGGATGGTGAGACTCGGCATTCTCCGGAATGCATGTTGGTCAGGATGGTGAGACTCGGCATTCTATGGAATGCGTGTTGGTCAGGATGGTGAGACTCGGCATTCTCAGGAATGTGTGTTGGTCAGGATGGTGAGACTCGGCATTCTCTGGAATGTGTGTTGGACCAGATGGTGAGACTCGGCATTCTCAGGAATCTGTGTTGGTCAGGATGGTGAGACCCGGCATTCTCCGGAATGCGTGTTGGTCAGGATGGTGAGACTCGGCATTCTCTGGAATGTGTGTTGGACCAGATGGTGAGACTCGGCATTCTCAGGAATCTGTGTTGGTCAGGATGGTGAGACTCGGCATTCTCTGGAATGTGTGTTGGTCAGGATGGTGAGACTCGGCATTCTCCGGAATGTGTGTTGGTCAGGATTGTGAGACTCGGCATTCTCCGGAATGTGTGTTGGTCAGGATGGTGAGACTCGGCATTCTCAGGAATGCATGTTGGACTGGATGGTGAGACTCGGCATTCTCCGGAATGTGTGTTGGACCAGATGGTGAGACTCAGCATTCTCTGGAATGTGTGTTGGACCAGATGGTGAGACTCGGCATTCTCCGGAATGTGTGTTGGTCAGGATGGTGAGACTCGGCATTCTCCGGAATGTGTGTTGGATCAGATGGTGAGACTCGGCATTCTCCGGAATGTGTGTTGAACCAGATGGTGAGACTCGGCATTCTCAGGAATGTGTGTTGGTCAAGATGGTGAGACTCGGCATTCTCAGGAATGTGTGTTGGTCAGGATGGTGAGACTCAGCATTCTCTGGAATGTGTGTTGGATCAGATGGGGAGACTCGGCATTCTCAGGAATGTGTGTTGGTCAGGATGGTGAGACTCGGCATTCTCCGGAATGCTTGTTGGATAATAACATTAATGTAATACCTCTAACTTTGCTATACGTAGAAATCGAAAATATGTTTTTCTCTAAATCAGGTATATCTACTTTTTCAGGATATGGCTGGCATGATAAAGAAACTGGCTAATTATCTGGATGTGAAACTGTCAGATGACAGGCTGAAGGAAATTGCAGAAGCCTCCAATTTTAAAAACATGAAAACGGCCGTTGTTGGTGAGGAAATGAAGACTATGTCTAGTGGCAAAGAACCGACTTTTTATCGGAAAGGTAATTACACGCAAGCACATGCATATACATTGCATTCCTGCAAGTATGCGGCAGAAGAATTAAATGGGAGTATTCTATGACAAATGTTATTATATCATTGGCAAGCCAGTACATATGGTACTAGTCCCTTTGTCGTATTCACAGCCTATGCTAACGTGGGTTACTGGCCTAGTTCTAGACCAACACCTGATCAATACGGGCCCATCCCACCCTGTACTGACCCAGTAACCTGCGTTATCAGGATAGAATATCATTCAGGCAGTTATCTTAAGCCATCATCAATCAAGAGATATTCCATTTTTGTCTCGCCTGCCTAGCAGAAAGCGAGACATAGGGATTACTCATTCCGACGGCGGTGGCGGTGTCGGCGGCGGCGGCGGCATCACACCAGAAAGTCATTTTGTTAAGGTTTTCAAATAAACTTATTTATCAATAATGGTTCATACGATTTCACTATACAATACAGGGATGCGGTCTGCATCACTACTGATACGGTTTTGTGGAAGTTTACTACTTTTTTCACGGTTTTGGACTTCGATCATTTTCATGTTTTTTATTAGTTAAGGTTTTTAAATCACATTACTACTCAGCATTGGAGCATCAAATTTCAATGAAGCTGGACACATGTGTTCTATGCCATACAATGATGCAATCAGCAGCATCAATGGTTTGAATTTTGGAGAGTCTTCTATTTTTCACAGTCTACAGAACTTATGTGACTTAGAATATTTTCCATGTATTTGTGTTAAAGTTTTTAAATTGCCTAACAATGGTTCATCAGATTTCAATGAAACTTTACAGATGTTTTCTGTGCCATACAGAGATTCAGTCAACATCATCAATAGTTAGAAGCATTTGGGGAACTTTTCCTATTGTTTCCTGATTTTATGCTTAAATTCTTCATGTTTTTTTCGGTTAAGGTTTTTTATGGACCAATATTTTTCAACAATGACCCACTGCATATCAACACAACTGTACAGCAATATTATATTACTATGATGTAGTACTATCCGAATCATTACTAATTTCATTTGGCAAATGTTTTCAAGATCAGACTATCCATTTAGTTTAGGCAAATTTGTCATGTTGAAGAATTTCGGTTCCTCGGGTCTACTCGGGATTCCTACTACTTCTATGGTAAGAATATGATGTATTGGTTGCTGCGACAACCTCCTTACCAAAGATGTAGTAGAACGATTACCAGCTCGCCTCGTCACTGATGAAGGTGACAATATTTATATTCGATAATCTAGGCCTATCTTACTGTTCAGAAGATTCCGGCTTCGGCGCAGTGTTTCTCTGCGCTCTGGAGTTTACCTATATCACAACCAAACTAGTGTCTTTGCAAAGCAAAGATGATGCTTTTATTCTTTACTTAACTGTACACTACCAATAGTAATTTAAGCTACACAATTTTAATATACGATTTGATTATTTAACAAATTTAATTCTAATTTACTTATACTCTGACTTATTGTACGTAACACTATCTGACACGGATTACTCCTAGAATGCTTCTAGTATGATATCACGCTGTCTACTATCGTAACAACCGTCTGTTACGGAATCACGGATGGTGAAAGATTAAAGATATAATGGTCAAAGTGCCTTATTTATACCTTTTGGTAACTTCTAGGTTCTATAGATATCACGATATATAGTTATATACATATCGTAATATCTATTCTCTTGTTTCAATGACTCTTCTAGGTAGGCTATAAGCACAGCTTGATTGGTCTGGATAATCAGTCTGCCAATCAACATCCGCTTATTTCCTCCTAGAAGCTTCTACTTATTCCTGTTGGTCGTCCTGACCAATCCATGATCGTCTAAACTCTCGATTTAACTTTGAACGATGTTCCTCTTGTTTCTCTGCCACAGAGTTTGATCGATGCTCATTGATTATGACGTCATCTCGACTAATCAAACTCTGGACTTCTCTTCTGTGGAGATTTTACAAATCAGGGTCAAAGCGGTGTTGGCTGGTTCTGATTTGATGTGATCTGTCAGCTAACTAACAACATTACGGAATGTGTTGTTGTAGCATGCCTTTCTATGATTGACATATAGTTGATATACAAATTTCGATTGTGTTATTAATTCCTACAGGACGCTACAATGTCTCTGTCCTGTCCATTGCCTATCATGAATAAGCCTGTAGGATACGAACGTTAATAAGCACATGAGCTGTATGATCTCATTGCCAGCTGGTGTTGTTGTACTTTCCTAAGGGAGTCGGAATGCCAACATTACCAACTAATGTCAGTCTGTCGCATACGATTCCCATCGATTCGTTTCACCATATTATTTTCTAAACTACTGGCCGAAACAACTGCTGAATATTATAAAAGTGTGTGCCGATCCCACAGCAACAACCTTTACCTCAACTATTGGCAGATACACACCAACCCAGAACCGTCGGTCCTATTTCATTTAATTCAACATTGCTACTTAAACTGTCCTCAGATTCTATGTGGTTTCGATTTGGTTTCCTCGAAACCGTGTATCATCAGCAATGGTTAAAGTCAACCAGTGCAGCATCCTAACATGTACATAAATAATAACGCTGCTCACTCAGTTCATTAGCTCACCTGGTATTTTCAAACATGAATTTCACTTAGGACTTACTCGTAAATATAAGACGTCTAGCGGGGTCATGACTTCCCACCAGACAATCCGATATCTACACATGCCCCTCAACCAAAGTTAATTAACCATCTCTTAAGGCCTTAAGAGAGTGCTAATTAACTCGTTGTACTTCATCAACAACAAAACTACACCATACCAGGGCCAACCAGAACTGACACAATAACAACGATCAATAGTAACAACACAATTCCTATACAGTGCGAACAATAACAATACATAACAACTCACTCATACAAACAGACCGAGAAGTTAAAATAAAACCTGCAAAATGACTACTATATCAATATACACCTATAATTCCTAATCCTACACTAAACGAATGATACGAGATAACGAATATAACGAATCACAGCTACATTGACGATTGCACCATTATAAAGTTCGTGCTACAGAAATAAAGCAATAAATGGCACCATAATATCGTTCGTGCTACCTGATACTATCAAACATATATAGTCTTACAAATCCTCATAGGTTTCTTGAACATCAGGAATGTTATCGAGTTCCACGTCCACCCATGCATCAGCCGTCGGGTCGATCACGGTCCTGGCAATAGCGTTAGGCGACGACCCGGCTGACATGTCCAATGGCGTAGGTAGGGCTGCAGGTCTCCGTGGCCGTTGGGTCGGGGTGATCCATGGAATGGTCCTTTTACCCACACGTGGCTTCCGGAATATGAAAGTCCATATGCGTGATATTACTCCACATTTATACAACACCAACATAATTATAACTAGGCAGACGACGGAGCCCGTCGAATAGGAGACGAAGGATCGTACCCCAATGCCGTCGACCATCGCTGGGTCGACTGCAGATAGCGGTGCTAGTGGCACGTATTTAGACTTATGCAATTGGTCCCATTTTTGCATCTTTAAATGATTCACTATCAGCGACTGGTTGAGAATACCGGCCACATCCAATCTGGGTACATCGATGGCTAGACCAATTCGAGTGTATGTCCGACTATAAGACAATACAGGCTCGAACCGCCAACCCTTTCCACTGTAATCACACCCACCGGACATCAACGCATACAGACCATATCCTACCACACATCAGTCGGTTAGTCGTCCACCACAGTGTACCTCAATAGTCTCCCCGAACGTTTGCAACACTACGCCTATTTTCTTATTGGCAAATAGCTTGCTAGCAGTTTCATTGGACTTGGTCAGTTGAATATTACAGGCGCTATCGGTGGTGTTGGTTAGTAGGCCCACGATACACGGTACGTGGGTCTTATTGACCCTCAATTGACCATGACAAACTCTGGGTTCTTCGCCGTGGCACCCGGATGGCGTAAAATATCATCCTGTCCTGGTGTCAAGCCCTATACTGGTCCTAGCTATTAATACCTGCATGTAGTACCCTACCGTTGCCAACGGTTCCGGCCATGAATGCAATCCATACTCTATATAGCTACCTCCGTCAATCAGTGGCAACGTTGCTACGTAATGTAGTCGGGAGTCGTCCCTCCACAGTGGGTATACTACCACATTATGGTAATACCACTGATACGGTCGTATTAGGTGGTTCCCTACTCTGACCTGCTTGGCTACTGATGCGAGATCAGCGGGACTGAATAGTTCTTCTGTCAGTCTACCTAACTCAAGGGATGCAGTCTGGCTATGAAATTGAGCTGCTGCCTTCTGGTAGCTGTAGACTACATTTTCGGCAGAGTCGATGATATGACCGAGGCGCACGAACGCGTACAAGTCAGCTTGTCTGGCTGCGTGTACCTTGAATAATACGCTCACATTTCTAGTCAAATTGACTAGATTGTTGGTGACTTCGTTGATTCGGTCAACGTTGGTATTAATCCCCTTGAAAGCAAGTTTCACGTGGGATGATAGTTTGTTAGAGAAATGAACCAACCGATTCATATTTCTCATGGCCTTATTGACTACGTCTTTTATCGCCTCTATATCACCTGATGCAGCGGTTCCGAATAGAGAAGACGCTATATTGCCAACGAAGTTAAACAGACCACGTTTCTGTCTATTACTGGCGCCACTTATCATGGTTTGCTGTGTTACCACCGCAATCTTTCTTATACTATTAATACGATGTTGGAGTCCGAAAATGTCCCTACTGCTTAAAGAAGTCCTTTGACCAACGTCCGCAACAAGAACATGAAATCGTATCAAACGATCAAGAAAGTTGGCAGGCAGATATGGATGATCTATAGAAACTACTACGGTCCATTCAGAACGGATTACTGATATCTTCTGGTGGTCGGTTATCATAACTCCGTTCTGGAGTCTATGTACACTAGAGTTCTGGCACAAACTACACACTAAACTGACTAACACTACTACAACGCATAACTGTAAAATATACATGATGGCTAGACTGATGCGATACTACCAGTACAGCGATTAGGCGGAGATTAAACTTATCTCCTGCTATGCTGCCTTATAACGGCTTCTATACGACTGATGAAGTCATCGTATAGAGCGTGGCCAAATGCACCAATCCTGAGTCGTTAACTGTCAGCGCCGAATTCAGGAGCGTGACTGCGCTTGCGCAGAAAGTATGGGTGCGATTGAGGCATTTCCATTGGCTTAAGGGCAGGCTCGGGTACATCCTCCGAGGTGTCCATCATAACAGTACGAGGACTCACGATGGTTTCACTAGTTGACTCATACTTTCTATCTTTACTCGCACTAGGTTGAGCTATATCCTCAGCAACCACCTTACCCCTCTTATGCACCTTTGGCTCACCATCAGAAGCTGGTCGCTTCCTGCTAGCCATTTTATTAGGTGTCGTGTTGGAGTTGGATACTGGCAAAGGTTCGGACTCGGGTACTATCATTCTCGGATGGTGGCTGGCCTTCGTACCTTTCACGGGGTTATGAATAGGGCGTGGTCGCATCTTTTCCCACCACATCTCCGAGTCGACTACACGCAACTTAGATATATTAAGTACACGTACCTTCCCAGATCTTTGATGTCGGACATGAGCTACCGGCCCGTTGATCTTAAAGATCTCGTATTCGGGGTCACTGCGAGAGGTCAACTTCATCCTCTCTTCAGCCTTCACGACCACCGCATCGCCAACCTTATATTCACCAGCATTCGCACACTTATTACTTTGTTCTCTGTGAATTTCTCGAGACTTAGCCATTTCACCACGAGTGCGCAGCAAGGCATTGTTGGGACCTGTAAGTGTCTCTCGCCAAGATCTTGCTAAGCATCCAGCGGAACCGTCAACGGCAGTCTTGCACGATGACCATACGTCAGATAAAATGGCATATACCCGGTCATGGAATGATGAGTACTGCGGTACGCTGTCAAAGCTGCACCCAACTCATCCTCCCATGCACGAGATTCGTTATTAACACCCTTCTGGATTAACTCTTTTAGAGTACGATTAAACCTCTCGGTACGCCCATTCGTTTGCGGATGGTATGGACTTGATCGCCTATGATCTATACCGTGTTCATGAAATCGTTGTTCCAGACTATTTGAACAAAATTCTTTACCCTGATCTGTAATCAAGATCTCAGGGACACCATGACGAGCGACATACTCGTTGAAAAACTTATCTTCAACATTCTGAGATGTCTTGGCAGCAATCGGGTATGCCTCTGCCCACGCAGAACAGTGATGATCAATTATCGTCATGATATACACGTTACCTCTGCTTGATTCTAACAGTGGACCGATTAAATCCATACCGATTATCTGACTCGGATAATTGGCCATGGGCATCTCACTCTACTTAGGGTGCATAGTGATGGGTCGGTTGACCTGGCACGTCGTACACGTCTCAAGCATACACACCACATCTTTTCTCAAAGATTTCCATACGAAAGAATCCCTTACCATACCGATGGTCTTCTTCAGACCTTGGTGACCGGCTCGTTCATGAGCCTTCCGGAGCACTTTCTCATGGAACAGGGTAGGTAATACAATTCTTGGGTACTCAGCGTCTAATGCTGAAGGCGTAACTAAAGAATATAAAATGCCGTTTTTGACCATATACTCCTCCGGTGTGTTCTTGAACAGCTCCCGGTATTCCTTGGTCTGTTCAGCACATAAGACGTCGTAGGGTATGTCATAAACTTCTAGAGGGACGTGTGGCAACGCACCTTAGTCTACCTTGTGTATGACGTAATCGCCCGTGTCCAACATTGCGACCTCTACTGGACGATGTAATCTGGACAATATGTCCGCTCGAATATTCTTCGAGCCTTGGATGTATTCAATCTTACATCCATACTCTGCAATCAGCACTGCCCAGCACTGCACTTTCGTGATCTTCACTTCTCCCACAAACAAGCTCTTTAGGGGTTTGTGGTCCATGTACACGGTAAACTGTGTGCCAAATAGATATGGTCGGAGCTTCTTCAACGCATAAATCACAGCGTAACCCTCCTTCTCTATTACGGGCCAATTCAGCTGACTATCTTTAAGAGTAGAGCTTATGTACTGAATTACTCGCTCTATACCCTTATCATCCTCTTGTACTAGTATCGCACCTATTGCATAACTAGACGCATCTGTATACAATTTGTATGGGCATTTAAGTTCGGATATGTGAGAACCGTCTCACTACACAGCAAGTTCTTTAATTTTCCAAACGCTTGCTGTTCATTCTTACCCCATTCGAACCGCTTGTATTTCTTCGTTAACTCTATCAAAGGCTGAGCAATTTCGGCATAGCCTTGCACACAGGATCGGTAGTAACCGGTAGCTCCGAGAAAACTACGTACCTCACCCAGATCGCGGGGTGGAGACATTTCTCGAATGACCGTAACCTTCTGAGCCTGAGGAGCTACTCCTTGTGCGGAAATGCGGCACCCTAATAAGTCAACAGACTCACTGGCAAAGTCGCATCTCTTTTTCTTTACTTGCAAATTGTACTCCTGAATCTTGCGCATGACCATGCGCAAGTGCTGTGCATGTTCCGTCGGATTTCGTGAATATACGACTATATCGTCGACGAAAACGTGCACATATTTTCCTACATATTCTCGGAAAATATCATTCATTGCCCTCTGAAATATGGCACCTGAGTTGCAAAATCCAAATGGCATCCGAATCCATTCGTACAAACCTTCACTGCAGACGAATGCTGTCTTCTCTATGTCTTGGCTGGCCATTGGTATCTGGCAATATCCAGACTTCAAGTCCATAGTAGAAAATATCGTTGCACACCGAATTCAATTTCCTATAGTCAATACAGAACCTGGTGTCACCGTCCTTCTTGGGTACTATCGTGATGGGTGATGCCCAGGGTGATGACGACGGTCTTATGACGCCCGCCGCCAGCATTTCTTTTTCGTGGTTCTTGACCACATATTGCTTGGCAAGCGGTAGATGATAGGCCTTCTGCCTTATAGGATACGCATCTCCTGTTGGTACCGTACATTCTACTTTGGGGACCAATCCTAAAGTGTTTGGACGAGCCGTATCGAAATTATTGGCAAAGTCACTTATCACTTTGTCAATAACTGCATATCCAGTCGTTTCCTTACAACTGGCATATACATATCACGCTTGTTCTCTGTACGGGTATCTAAATGGATATACATGGCCAAACCATACTACATTTTTGGCCCTGTAGTTGATCATTGCATTTCCCAAGTGCAATGCGTCCACACCAATCAAACATTCATGCCTCATGCTCCCTACCACCATACTAGGAATTGGCCGAGCATTCTTGAATTTGATTTGCGTTTCTCCCAAAAGTTCTATTGGGGAACCATTTACAGCTAAGAGCGTCTTAGCTCTTTTTAATGGCCTAGCATTTAAGATGCTACGCCATATGTCCTTTCTGACCAAGGATGTACTAGCACCAGTATCTACTAATGCATCTAGGTACTCACCTTGATCCTCACGACCATTTGGTTCTAATTCCAGACGGATAAGAAATCGTTCAGTCGGTGATCTCACCAACGACTTCCTCCGTCCCCGTTTAACGAGTTCCTTCGCCCGCTAACCGCCTCTGGATATGACTGCCGTCTCCCATCTACTGACGGGGCTCCTCCGTTGCTGTATGAAAAACGGCCATACCCGTCAGTACTTTCACTGGTCAACACAAACCCGTCGTGATCTTCATATTCGTCGTATCTTCTCGCTCGGTTGGCTAGGTCTTTACGCACGTTCCGGGAACACGATCACGGAGCTGTTTCCCGTTCACAATGGTTACCGTTGTCATCATCATGAAGTTCGTCAATTTCTAGATCAGCGGTTCATTGTCATTTTATTGCCTTACGTTGCGGCATTGGTGCCACTTTTGGACACTCGTTCAGGTATTGGCCATCTTGACCACACCGGAAGCATGTCACATTCTGGGCTGAAGTCTTTCGGTTCGCAAAACTACTCTGGTTGATAGAGCAGTCTCTAGCCATGTGCCCTTCCATTCCGCAGCTGAAGCACACTATCGGCGGACATCGGGTTTGTTGTCGCGGTTTCATCGCGTTTTGTTTTCTGCTCACATTCTGTCATGGTGGCTGTGCTGGTTGTGGGCAATCGCTCTTATAATGGCCCACCTTGCCACAATTAAAACAAGCCACTGCCTTCTTAGCCATTGGTTTGTCAGCGCGTGGTTGCGCTTGGCGTTGGGGGTGTGGTTCCTTGCTGGCGATGTGGTTGTTGAGTTTGTCGCGGCGCTGTGGCCTGCTGTTGTTGTTGCAATACACATTGACTCTGCAGTTCCCCTATTACTGTACATAGTTTTTCTATCATTCTCGTTTGCTGGGTGATCTGTCTCTTCATCGTGTTGATCACCTCCCACACGCCATGCTTTTCTTCATCATCGAGCACGTCGATCTCCATGCTCTCTTCGTTTCTTGGGCTAATATGCATTGCTCTCAACAGGTCATTACAACCTTCTTCATCTTCCGTTATTTCTATTGCCCGTTGTAATGTCGTCACTTTCTTTCGCACGATTCTTTTTCCCATTCCACGGTCACTCAAGGCTTTTATATATACTGCCAAGACAGTACGCTTGTTGTCATCGTTTTCCACTGGATACGCTCTGCTAGCCAGCTCCTTATATCTTCTATTGAAGGAAATTAATGTCTCATTCCTTCGCTGTTTTACGCCTTCTAAATCGTATTTATCGTTACATAGTCTTTTAACTCATCGAAGGTGATGTGGTCTCTCACTTTTCTGACTATGAAATTGTCTATGGCGCGGGACAACTGCCCTCGTGTCGCCCTCATAAATATATAGACTGGTATGCCTTCCAAATAACCTTCTGTCGCTGCCCACACCCTCTGCGCTTCGTCTAAAAACTGGCGTACCTCTTCGGGTAGCAGCCCATCACAAGGTTTTACACGCTGAGTCAGTTCATGGATTTCTTGTCGGAAAACTCTATTTCGCTCACGCTGACCACTGTCAGCCACAATTCCTCCCGCCATTGCCGCTCCCATGGTTTGCATGGCAGTCACCGTTTCCGGTCGTAATTCCTGTCGGGGCGGGTCCATCAGCGGTAACCCATGGTCTGGTCGATGTGCCATGATTACTGAAGGGTTTTGTTGCAATGCTAGTTTTCACAGTCTTTATTATAGTCTACTACTGGTAATAGAAGCACACTATCACACGTTTCAAACATGGTTGCTCCTCACAATTTATATCAGTTGTCACTTTGACTACGGTATTGTCTCTGTACTCGCGATGTTGCATTACTTTGGTATTATTTGACTGTTTGGCTAAATCTACAAATGTTTGTACATGGTCCACTACGTCTTTTAATACCATATTAACCGGTCAGTCATTAGACATTTTATTTAGTGTACTCACTATTTCTTGGTTGTGTCTTCTACGTTGTCTCCAAACTCCAGATCCTGGCAGACGAAGCCACTGCAGAATTTCGGTTCCTCGGGTCTACTCGGGATTCCTACTACTTCTATGGTAAGAATATGATAATATTGGTTGCTGCGACACCCTCCTTACCAAAGATGTAGTAGAACGATTACCAGCTCGCCTCGTCACTGATGAAGGTGACGATATTTATATTCGATAATCTGGGCCTATCTTACTGTTCAGAAGATTCCAGCTTCGGCACAGTGTTTCTCTGCGCTCTGGAGTTTACCTATATCACAACCAAACTAGTGTCTTTGCAAAGCAAAGATGATGCTTTTATTCTTTACTTAACTGTACACTACCAATAGTAATTTAAGCTACACAATTTTAATATACGATTTGATTATTTAACAAATTTAATTCTAATTTACTTATACTCTGACTTATTGTACGTAACACTATCTGACACGGATTACTCCTAGAATGCTTCTAGTATGATATCACGCTGTCTACTATCGTAACAACCGTCTGTTACGGAATCACGGATGGTGAAAGATTAAAGATATAATGGTCAAAGTGCCTTATTTATACCTTTTGGTAACTTCTAGGTTCTATAGATATCACGATATATAGTTATATACATATCGTAATATCTATTCTCTTGTTTCAATGACTCTTCTAGGTAGGCTATAAGCACAGCATGATTGGTCTGGATAATCAGTCCGCCAATCAACATCCGCTTATTTCCTCCTAGAAGCTTCTACTTATTCCTGTTGGTCGTCCTGACCAATCCATGATCATCTAAACTCTCGATTTAACTTTGAACGATGTTCCTCTTGTTTCTCTGCCACAGAGTTTGATCGATGCTCATTGATTATGACGTCATCTCGACTAATCAAACTCTGGGCTTCTCTTCTGTGGAGATTTTACAAATCAGGGTCAAAGCGGTGTTGGCTGGTTCTGATTTGGTTCTGAACTCCACAAAACAAACCAAAATAGTCCTGGACTTTCATATCACGGTAGCTTTTCACCATTTTGTCACTGTGCCACTGTCTTGTGTGTCGTATATATATGTCAATGTATAAATGTTGTAATGTGTGTAAGGAGTCCATCACTCAATAGGCCATGCCTTTGATGGACTGCCTGTTTAGATTGTATTTATTGTATAGAAAAAACCATGAAATAAAGCAACTTTGAACTTGAACTTGAACTTTGATGTGATCTGTCAGCTAACTAACAACATTACGGAATGTGTTGTTGTAGCATGCCTTTCTATGATTGACATATAGTTGATATACAAATTTCGATTGTGTTATTAATTCCTACAGGATGCTACAATGTCTCTGTCCTGTCCATTGCCTATCATGAATAAGCCTGTAGGATACGAACATTAATAAGCACATGAGCTGTATGATCTCATTGCCAGCCGGTGTTGTTGTACTTTCCTAAGGGAGTCGGAATGTCATCATTATCAACTAATGTCAGTCTGTCGCATACGATTCCCATCGATTCGTTTCACCCTATTATTTTCTAAACTACTGGCCGAAACAACTACTGAATATTATAAAAGTGTGTGCCGATCCCACAGCAACAACTTTTACCTCAACTATTGGCAGATACACACCAACCCAGAACCGTCGGTCCTATTTCATTTAATTCAACATTGCTACTTAAACTGTCCTCAGTTTCTATGTGGTTTAGATTTGGTTTCCTCGAAACCATGTATCATCAGCACTGGTTAAAGTCAACCAGTGCAGCATCCTAACATGTACATAAATAATAACGCTGCTCACTCAGTTCATTAGCTCACCTGGTATTTTCAAACATGAATTTCACTTAGGACTTACTCGTAAATATAAGACGTCTAGCAGGGTCATGACTTCCCACCAGACAATCCGATATCTACAATGTGTTATGGTTTTCGGTTGTTTGTTGGTGTCTAACTGAATATATCTGTTACGAACCATGACAAATTTGCTTTGGCAATCCACACTATCCATGCCTTTACAGGCGAGGCATTGCACGCTTCCACGTTCCTGTTTCAATAAGAGACACTACTCTTCTATCCTATTTATCTATTGGATATTCAGTACAGATAAAAAATAACTTAACTTGTTTCCAAAACAAGATAAACGTCTACTCTGAATATATTGAGCATTATTGGAGTGGAAGAGATTGCTGCCTAAAGTAGCTTGGACCGAACTTAAGGCAGTGCAACAAGTGCATTTGCCTAGGACCCACACATTTCTACGGCCCCAAAAACTGACAAAAAAATAGTTTGTCTTAATTTTTGGACCCGTGCGTGACTTCAGCTTACACGCACACCTATAAGACTGGTGTGTCCATATCCAGTGGCGTAGCAATATCCCCTGAAATGGTGTGCTGGCCCAAACATTCAAATGGCCTTGTGATTCTATGAATACTAACTGGGTACTCTGTAAATAAATATTGTACATTTTTGTTGCTCATATATCACAATGTGACCTCGGTTTGTAACTAAATAAAATTGAACTTCAGGTCAAAACTTTAAAAGATGAACAAAAAATCATTTTAGAGAGAGAGAGAGAGAGAGAGAGAGAGGGGGGGAGAGGGGGGAGGGAGGGAGAGGGAGAGGGAGACGGGGGGGGATGATCTTTGTCGTTGTCGGTTGCATTGTCGATTGCATTGTCGCTGAAGTTGTTGTTGTGGTGGTCGTTGTGGTGGTGATGATTGTAGCATATTGGTGCTGGAGCCGTGGTTGTTGCATTAGTCGTAGGAAAGAGGTGTGTGTCCGAGGTGCTCCTAATGTCGTAGTTGTCGTTGTCGTTATCGTAGTTGCCGTTGTTGTTGTTGTTGTTGTTGTTTTTGCTGCTGCTGCTGTTGCTGCTGCTGCTGTTGTTGTTGTGTTGTTGATGGTGATGATGTTGTTGTTGGTGTTGGTGTTGTTGGTGTTGTTGTTGTTGCCGTTGTCGCTGTCGCTGTTGTTGTCGTCATCGTCGTCGTCGTCGTCGTCGTCTTGTTGTTGTTGTTGTTGTTGGTGGTGGTGGTGGTGGTGGTGGTGGTGGTGGTGGTGGTGGTGGTGGTGGTCTTTTTCTTCTTCTTCTTCTTCTTCTTCTTCTTCTTGTTGAGCAGGTCTTTCTTTTTTCTTTGAGAGCCGCGGATATTTGCATAACCTATTCAGTAATGGTTTGTTACAGATCGCAAACAGGCCTTGCGTCTTCTCTGTTGCGTTCTGCCTTACATAGTAATCAGGTATAAATTGTGTTCTTTCTGTTGTGTATTTTTCTCACCAGAAAAGAAAATGTATTTCTGTTTCTACTACGTTACATGCATTACAAAGTCGTTCCGCCCTGTAAATACCCACCCACGTTTTAGATTCTATTCGAGTTGATGTTCAGAAATGACAAAAGGTTATTGCTTTTCTATATGGTAATATTTTTAAATAGTCTTCGAATTCAAATTTTGTTTTTATTTCTTTATAGAACGTTAGCCGTGTTGAATCATTTATGAGTTGTGCCCATCTTTCTACATACTGCTGCTCTAAAGCATGTTTTGTTCGCTGAACTACCTGTTTTGTGTTTATAGTTTCTGCCAAAAATATGTCCGATTGCCCGTTATTTCTAGAATGGCTTTAACCTTTTCATCCATTTAACCCGAATTTGGTTTCTTGCCATACGATCTAGACACATGAAGTAAAGCATTGACGATAATTTCCCATAACCTCCATTTACTAACCCGGCCCAAAATCGTATCATGTTACATTGTATTTGAATGTCAAGTGGCATTCTTCCTAATTCGCCATACACCATGACATTAGGTGTGCTTTTCTTTAGACTTGGTAAACATTTAAGGAATTTCAATTGACATGATTCTATTAAGTTAGTGTTTTCGAAGCCCCATATTGCTGATCCATATAAAAGAATAGGCACTACCATTCTTTCAAAAAGTACAATTTGTAGGTCTATTGGGATATCGTGTTCTTTGATCTTCGTGATTAATGCATACATGGCTTTTGTTCCCTGTTTACAGTTTCGAATTTTGCAGCTTGAAACGTGCCATTTGATTTCATTTGAATTCCGAGATAGATGTATTCATCGAGTATTTCAAGCTCCTGCCCTCGCATTAAGAACTTAGGTGGGTTGTTGATTTTTCTCTTGGACAGTATCATTACTTTTGTTCTTGTGATATTTATTTGTAGCTTCCAATGGATACAATAATTATGAAAAATATTTAGTGCGTGTTGCAATGCTTCAGGTGTTTCTGCCATTATGACCGTGTTGTCGGCATATAACAGTATGGCGAGGCGTATACATAGATTTAGATTCTCCTCTGCCATACCATTAATAGATGTAAGACCAAAAGATTCATTGTCGTGTAGATATTCCTCCAAGTTGTTTAAGAAAATAGAAAATAGGAAAGGTGAGAGATTCTCGCCTTGCCGTACCCCAATATTGCTAATCATACAGTCTGAATCACAATGGTTGAGGCTAACAAAGGATTTAATAGATTTATACATGCTATGTACAATTTTGAAGCATTTTCCTGTTATATTGCTTTTAATTAGCATGTACCACAGACCAGTTCTTCATACCGTATCAAATGCCTGCTTAAAATCTACGTAACAACAGTAAAGCTTTTTCTTATGGGCAAAAGTAATTCTTTAATTATATACAAGGAAAATATGTTGTCTTGTGTCGATCTTTGTCTCCTAAATCCCGTTTGGGCTTCTGTTATAATTTCATATGATTCTGCATAGCTTTTTAGCCTTTCGTTTAAAATTGATGTGAATAATTTTCCAAGGCAACTTAAAAGTGTAATTGGACGATAATTCCTGGGTCTGATGGATCACCTTTAATTTTGTATATAGGGATGATTTTTTCTATTAGCCATTCATTTGGCACTACCCCATTATCAAAGATATTATTAAACAAGCTCTCATAAACTAGGATCATAATTTCTACCGAACACTTAATACACTCATTGTATATATTATCCACCCATGCCGCTTTCCCATTTGCTAATTTTCTTATACCATCCCAAATTTCCTTTCTTGTGATTGGTCCGTCAAGTTCCGCACAGTTGGGCACATCCATCATTTCTATTACATCGGCATCTGTATCTTGTCCCCCCTCATTAACTTTTTTTAAATGCCGAAAGAGTGCTTCGAGGTCTATTTTATTAGTTTCTTTGGTCTTTTTGGTAGTGGTGTTAAAGAGTTTCCAAAATGCTTTACTATCTCCCTTGTGTAGCTTGAGCAATGTCCCCAATTTAGTGCGTGTTGATACGTGTACAAGTGTTATTCATGTATTCTAAAAAATGCATCAGAAATCGTCAAAAAAAGGCTAAAAATACCAAATTCTCTTTGGTGGTGTTGCGGCTCAGTCAACCTAACAAGTCATTTATTCTTCTACTTGGTGTATGTGGCCATGTGTGACCCACAGCTTAGTTATTTTAGCAAATTAGGAATATTCAATCTAAGATGTATAATAAGTAATACCAGTTGAATATCGCATTACTAGCTTCACTGCTTCCAGCAACAGCTTCCAGTTCAATTAGTTACAAAAAAATGTAAGCTTACTTTTATGGTGGCTTACAATTCGTCATAAGTATTCGTAGTTAGGTGCTGTGTCTAATGTAACCACAGTTTGGTATGGTATTACATTGGGTCACTGGGCACCGTTTTTTTTATATATAGATTATAGAAAGAATGAAAAATTAGGTAAACACGATAAAAAAATTAGTTTACCACCAACAACACCCCCCCCCCCCCCCACATCCACCCCACCCCACCCATACCGCTTTGGAGTGTATTCATTCCAGTTGAGGTGGGGGGGGGGGGGTTACATACGTCTTCAGGGAGTCGGATGTGGAAGGTAGGGGGCGGGCTACCTCGTCGCGCTTGCTACGCCACTGACCAAATCCCACAGTCCTCTGACCTCAGGAGCCCCAGTGCCTTTATGGTTGAAAACAGGACTCTAGCATTCTCAGCTGCAGGAAAAACACTGCAGATTTCCAAACATTGTCACAGTTAATCTGCCACAACACGGTTCAACTGTCACGATTTCTCCCCGATCAGTCGCTGATTATCTGCAAGAGTTTGCGACAATCTGGGAATTGCGTTTCCATAAAACCTGTAACCTACACGTAAGGGATGTGTGACAATCACAGATCGCATGCGGCCTGTTTACAGATTATATGGCAACCAAGCTTTAGAATCTGCTTGCTTCAATTGTACCTGGCTCTATAGTTTCACAAATAGATCAGCTATAAAGCCAGATACTTGGGTGACGGGTCGGATCCTTGCACCCCACATGGCCGTGACCGCTGACTTCTATTACATTGGTTACGGATTCGGCTCTCGGCTCACTCGACAAAACCAGGACTCTCTATCCTATAAAGATTGTGACATAGCCGGATCATGTCAGAATATGTATAGAGAACTCAGACTCCCTCAGATGCGGCTTCTGATAACGAATCGTCTTCTCTTTCGTAGGCATTAAAGCGCCACTAACCTGGCAGTATTATATTACACGCGTCAATGTCCTACATTGATCGAAATATTATAGATTGTATCTGATTCCGATTCACAGTATTATATGGCCTCTTTCCGCATCTACTTTAGCCATTTAATGTCTAAATTTGGTCAAGAAAATCAAATTGTTCGCTTATTGAATGTCAATTTGCATGTCAAGATAAAAAAAAAAAATTTAGTTTCACCATTGTTATTCAAGTGGAAGATTTTCAAAAATAGTATTCTCTTGGCCTGTACTGTGCATTCCTCAAGGTCATTGCAGAGGCCGGTTCGGGCCGACTTGGCTGTTAAAGGGTTAATTATCTCCGCTGTGCTGTGGTTGCTAAGTTAACCCAAGTTCAAATTAAGTTTGAATCGATTCGTTCACTCAAAAGTGTCCTGGTTAAGTTCACCCTACTTACTGAACGCCACCGTGTTGTGTCCACTATGCCCTCTCACATAGAGCTCATAATGCCAAACAACTAACCTAAAGTTCAAATATGTTATCGAGGTACCCCGCTTATTCCAATCACATATCTGAACGACCGAGAGTGTAATCGGATAACGGTATCACGTGGTATAAATTCGTAGCACGTGGTACAAATTCTACTCGATTACGCCTGCTTCAAGCGAGAGTAAAAGTGTGCGCATGCGTAGATAGGTAAAGCAATCGCGTGTTACTTCCTCTTCTTCTTCAGTATATTGTGGGGTTCCAATTTGGATATCATTCCACAATGGTTACGATGTACAAGATGGAGAAATAATTTGGACACGATTAAAATCAGTTATTTACAGTTAAAAATTAAAAGCCGTTAGCAAATTGCATGTTCTGGTTAGAAGCCCCATCCCCTTGGTCATGTGATACACATCACGTCACTGTTCCTTAAGACGTACCATTAACCAATTTCAAATTGTCTTTCTTTTACTCAGGAAAGAGTGACGACTGGAAGAATCATTTTACCGTAGCTTTAAATGAGCGATTTGACGCTGAGATTGCCAGACGCATGGCAGGATCAAAAACACAAATTGGAAAATGAATAACAAGGATCACAGAATACATTTATATCATATATTAATTATTGACATGGGTGGTTGGTTGCTTTCTTTCTCGTCTCTTATTTTCTCAGAAGAAATTTAACATAATTACATTGATCATCAATGGGGAATGCAGTTTATAGGTCTATCATATGCCGTTATAATCAACTACGGCACATATAGGTTGACGTCACAATCCAGTGTCACAATCCAGTCATAATTGAGACATCGTCCGTCTGTAACCTGGAATAGTCCGTCAAGTTATACGAATTTTATGTTTTTACTATCTAATAAACATAATGTTTAATATTTTGAAAGTAATTTGACTGGGCGCTGTTGTTGCCATAGGTAGTAACTGCACCCAGTCAAATTAGTTTTTAAATATTCAACAGCCTGCCTGTATAGTTGTCTGTAAATTGAGATTCAGAGAGTGAGGGGATCTATTGATCCCAACACGACCTGAATACAGCTGGCTAACAATAAATCACTATTGATCCCCCCGACCAACCCACCCCACAACCCCACACGCCCACAACCTCCACGACCACCCCACCACCCCTCGCACCCCCAACCCCACCCCTATCACCCTCACCCACCCACCCAAGTTGCCAGGGCCCCCAGAATTGGCCAAAGAGAATGTTGTCCTGTACAACTTCTAGTCACACGCATAGATGCCACATCTATATGAATGACGTCGAGAAACCCCCCTCCCCCACCCCAACCACCAAGACCACATACGCACTCACGCACTCACGCACGCACGCACGCACTCACGCACGCACACCGAGTCCTAAGTTCTGCTGACTATGCTCCCATTAAACCTACAGCTCCCATTCAAATTAGGATAAAATATTCAACAGAATGTTTATTAAATTGTAAATTCAGAAAAAATCCAGACAATTCGTACAATTTCGTACAATTTCGTGACAGACTTTTCGATTTTCGCGAGGGAGCTACGTCATTTTGATTGTCAGATCCGATAACACGTGACGTATTTGATATCAGATTCTTGAATGACAAATCTATTGCTCTAGAGATCTTGGTAGTTGACAGATTTTACAATGCTGAGTACAATTTACATACCAGCCACTTAGATAACGTCTCTGTCACTTCGAATCGGTTTTATATAAGTTGGTCAAGAAAATGAAAATATTTCCCCATTGAAAGAGACTATTTTACATATTTACCACTGGACTGTGGCTGGCTTGGTTACCGAGCCAGTCATTCCAGTGATAAATTTTGAAAAATAGTCTTCACTCTGTCTGAAAATGGACATTCCTCAAGACCACTGCCGAGGCCAGTTTTAGCCGACTGCGACGTGAATGGGTTAATAAAAGGATAACTTATCTGTACGAAACAGCATCACGAATACCAAGGGAGGTAAAACTTCATAGTCTTTCTCTAATCTACACATACAGCATCATACTTATCTCCCTTGATGTGTTCTTTTCAACATTTCGTCGGTTTCCCAGCAGAGATTCAGACTATATTGGCAGAGAACTTGGAAATCGACACGCAGTCCAGGCAGTCGAAGTGATTTTGTTTTCTGTTTCGTACGTTCATATATTCCTATAATACAGGGTTCCCAGCGACTTGGGAAATAAGTGAAAGCCTTGAAAATGGATTTTAGTTTTTCCAGTCAGGGAAAACTCAGGGAATTTGAACAAAACCCACTAAAAATCAGGGAAAATTCAGGGAATTTGACGGGGACCCAAAAGGGAAGTTTTCCACATTTTGTCAGTTTACCATATGTGCGTCTTGTGCCATGGTGTCCATGTTGTGCCAATTGAGTGAAAATGGAAATAAGTTATAATTTCTGTATGCACAGGCTACAACTGTGTTGTATATGTTACCAGTACTTAGTTGCTTCGCTTTAACCACATCTTAACTTCCCAGCAACATCGATCGGTACAGTGAAAATATTTCTCATGGAATTGTGGAAATTACTCTGGAAAATATCAGGGAAAACTCAGGGAATTTTGTTTTGATAAAGTGCTGGGAACCCTGTAATAAGACATAGCCTAACATGGCGTGGTTGTTCACCATTACGTAGTCAGTCAATCAGGCAGACTACGTTTACCGAGGACTAAAGATGTGTGGGTTGATGAGGCGTAAATGCAGAAGTGTGTGGGGGTGAGGGTGGGTGTGGGGTGGGGTGGGAAGAGTAGAAGGGCGAGGGAAATAGTGAAACACCGTATATACAATTCCGTAGAACGTCATTCGAGTCTTTGAAACGGTTGCCTGCTTCGATGCTAGCGTGTGTCAAATCATAGAATGTACATAGTATTCGGACACATAATTTACCACTATGTACACCCATTCCAGTTTTACCCATAACACGCTTCACTTAATGGAGGAGTCCAGTTTATCCATCAATTATATGACGTCAGAATCAACTACGTTACGTGTAGGATGACATCATAATCAATTACGTTATGAATGACGTAGCTATGTTCGTCACGAGCACTTAATTGATGACGGATTAAGCGTTGTTGTACGAATTGTATGTCTTTACTATTTAATAACCATTCTGTTGAATACTTTGAAACTAATTTGACTGGGCGCTGTTGCTGCCATATGCAGCAACAGAGCCCAGTCAAATTAGTTTCAAAATTATCAACGGGTTAGCTGTATAATTCTCTGGAAATTGAGATTCAGAGAGTGCAGGGGTCGATTGATCCTAACACGGGCAAAGCATGGGTAGTGCTTAGCCAGAGATGGGCGGGACAGAGCTAAGATTCCTCCATTATCCAAACAGAACAACGGAAGAACCAACAACTGCAAAGCATTGACGCAATGGACCGTTCCAGTTTTAGCGATGCTTGGCCCATCACTAACTAAGCTTCACCACTTCGCCGTGTTGGGATTGATTGATCAGCGAATACCATGACTATCAATTTCCTGAAAACTATACAGCTAGGTTGCTGAATATTTTGTAACGAATTTGACTGGGCGCTGGTGCTGCCTATTTGTTTCAAAATATTCAACAGGATAATTATTAAATAGTAAAGACAGATCGTACAACAACGCATAGTCCTTCTTCAACTATGCGTTTGTGACGTACCTATCTACGTGATTCATGACATCATGGATTGTGATGATATTCTATACAGACGTAGTTGATTATGACGTGATATGGTGGATGGATAAACTTGGAAAGCTCCATTCAAAGCCATACACGATTAGGCACCACCATGCATCAGTGGAATGTTACAGGTGTATAAACCAAGAAAGAATAGAATTCTCATAATTGTTTGATACAGTCTCTTCCTCACTCTCGAGTGACCGTGACAGACGCTTCGCCAGAGCTGCACCAATACTGTGGAATTCTAAGGGGGGAAAAATTAGAAGTTTAAAAGTTAATTTTCAGTTTATATATTATATTTAAATACTTTTATCTACCCTGCATTTTTAGTGTTTTTAATCAGTCTATGTACATTTAAAATTAAAATTTATATATTAATCAATTCTTTCTAATCAAAAAGTGTACTTCGGATGATGAGGATACCGCGGCTTGAAAACATCCTACAGCTGCAATCAGTTCTTCTTCTCCTTCTACTTCTTCTTCTTCTTCTTCTTCTTCTTCTTCTTCTTCTTCTTCTTGATTTGATTTGATACATGTATATGAGTCTTCTTCCAACGCGAAAATTAACCACTCGCAGTCAAAAGGCTTTTGGGTTGTTTCCTGGAAAGGGCGTATCGACGAGCCTTTGGGGTTAAAATGGAATAGCAATGGATTAAAGACTCTCGGTATTTATATTGGCAGTTCTTTGGATTTTTGCAAACAAAATTGGGAAAATCTTGAAAATGAAATCAGCACAAAACTTCACAAAACTGGCTCCCGTTATCAAAAGCTCTATCGTTTAGAGGTAGGATTACTATTACTAATCTGCTTGCTGCTTCTAAGCTTTGGCATAGGTCAGCTGTTATCGATGTCCCTGGTAATATTTTTATTTGCTATTCAAAACTGTTAATTAACTTCATCTGGTCTGGAAAGCACTGGCTTCCTAAAGAGTTACTGTTTCTGCCTTTAGACAAAGGTGGGCAAGGACTCGTGCATTTAGAATCTCGGATACGGACATTCCGTATTCAATATGCACACTCCTTTATGAACTATTTCGCTTTTCATCCGTGTTTCAGCTTTAACAGCTACTTTCTCAAACAGATACATAATCTAAATTACGATTATCAGATTTTCTCTATTCAATTGGATGTAAAGATGATTCGTAATATACCTATCTTTTATAAGAGTGTGCTCAATTCTTGGTTTTTCTTCAATGTTATGAGAACATCGCATCCAAGCTGTAAAACCGATGTTTTAAATGAACCACTGTTCCTGAATCCTTTGATTAAGAATATCTCCACTGGATTTACTTTTTGCTACGAAGATTTTATAAGTGCGAATGCTACCATTCTAGCTGATATTTTGATGAATGATAAACAAATTGCACTTGAAGACTTACTCCTTAAAATTGGCAACGGGTCTCGACGATTGTTTCATATAAACTTGAACACTCTATGGGATAGCATACCCAATGAATGGTTTGAACTATTAGATCGACCTACTGACATTCCCAGGTTAGTATACAATTATGAATTATCATGCAATATTAATGATGACTCGGTTTTTACTGTTTCAATACCATCTCTTTGCAGGAAGGAAGTGTACAAAGATGTCTTTATTAAAATGTTACTCAATGATTTCACATAATACCAAAAGTAACATATGGAGAGATCTACTTTCTCTAAATATTGATTTTACAGATAATTGTCTCTGTTTTTATGAATATCCGTGTACATACTACGAAGGAGATTTGTCATGGAAGGTTTTCCATGGGGCAATCAACACTGGTGTTTTTCTATATAAGGCCGGATATTGTATTAATGATAAATGTGTTTACTGTGGCGATCGTGAAGATTTAGCACATCTTTTTATAACATGTTCACGTCTCCAACTACTTTTGTGTGCTGTTAGACGAGCAGTTCTTATTTTAACACTGGCTGATGAATTTAAGCCTGAGAATTATGTCAAAGGCTTTCCATGCCCCATTGTTCGGCTAAATCTGCACGCAAGATTAGACATCGTATATGCAATTGGATCATGGCAAACGCTAAAATGGCTACATATGTAACGCGACAGCGTCTAATGGATGGCAATGGTCAGACGGACGCCCTTCGAGAATGTATTTCTCGAATGCGAGCTCGTGTGACTATTGAATTTAAATACCACCGGCAAAATGGGTCACTAGAACTTTAACAATTTTTGGGCAATTGACCACTTCGTCTGTAGTACTGAAGACGGTATTTTAACATTTAATGGTATTTAGTTATACCTTTCAGTATTATTTTGTCCACTTTCATCAGTTTACATTTTATTGACTGATGACTGATGATTTTGATGACTGATTCCCATTGATTTTTTTTATACGGATTGGATTGGTTTTTTTTTATTTTACAAAATTCACGTAGATCTGTGATATATTGACATATTTGTAATTCTTCATAAATACAATGTTTATTTAAATGATACTCAGACTGATTCAGGAATATATTTATATTGTCTATGACGTGTTTAAAAAAATAATTTATGAGTGATGTATTAAATTAAAGCGTTTTTTATGAATCCAAAATAAAGTACATGAAAAGTCTTCATCTTCTTCTTCTTCTTCTTCTTCTTCTTCTTCTTCTTCTTCTTCTTCTTCTTCTTCTTCGCGAGAGTCCTTATAGCCAGGAGTGTAGGAACGTATTTCGGCCTGGGGTGGGAGAGTGTGGGGTATGTGGGTGGGTGTGGTGACAGGCAAAACCTAGGCAAAATTAATAATAATAATAATAATAATAATAATAATAATAATAATAATAATAATAATAATAATAATAATAATAACCTCTATTAACGAAATTATTCCCAATAAAGTCAACTGTTCACCAGCTTTCCATTTGCAAAAAAGAATAAATAAATAATGGGATTGCAGACACGTTGTATATTTGAAAACTCATCTAACTGTAACGTCTTTTATTGGACCGTTCCAGTTTATTCATCCATTATATGACGCCAAAATCAACTACGTGATGTGTAGGATGGCGTCATAATCAGTTGCAGCATGAATGACTCGATTTAGTCTGGCTTATCCCTTACCTCTCTGATGGCAATATTCTATCCTTTACTGTGTCACTAGCAAAGAAACTGGTATAAATCTTTCAACAATTTTAGTGGATGATGTTGCTGTCTACGACAGCAACATCTTCCACTAACTTTACTAGAAAATGAACAGCATTTCGTCTTCTAATTTAATTTAAAAATTTTTAATTTTGACATCAGAGTGGTAAGGGTTAAACTCTTTTAAATAGTCCAATTCCAACACGTTGTACGAATTATATGTCTTTGCTCTTTAATAAACATGACGTTGAATACTTTGAAACTAATTTGACTGGATGCTGTTGCTACCATAGGTCTGCTAGTCGGGGAATTCAGGGGTCGATCGATTCCAACACGAGCGAGGCGTGGGTGGGACTTAGCTAGAGATGGGAAAGGTCCGTTGTAGACGTTGTTGCTTTATGCAAATTAGTTCCAAGATATTCAACAGCGTGACGTACTTAGGGTGTTGGTGGCTGGACGGAGGTGGTACCGAAAGAACTGCGCGGTTCAAACAAGTGCCCAATCTAATACGCCCAGACCCACACGCACCAGGCCGTTTCACACTGAATTCACATAAATCTCTTTTACGGAAGCCGCATATGAGCGGCCAGTAACTATTTTTAAAACGATTTAACTGAAAGTTGTTGCTACCACTGGAAGTAATGCTTTCATAATTTAACTGAAAGTTGTTGCTACAACTGAAAGTAATGATTTCATGCCAAGTCGTTTTCAGAATAACCAACCTGTTCTTAAACATATTTAAAATTTGCATCCATGGTTGAGGCCTAGAGTAGCGGTGAATTGACAATACTGTATAATGATTATTGGATCGTTTTCCACTCCAATGACACCATTGATATATGGGCATTGTAAGTTTGTATCACGTGACATGCTATAACTTGCTAGAGCAAAGACTGGCAATTTGTTTATCTTACACCAATTCTGAAAGGCGTGTCTCTGTCAATCATTTGAAATCGACCTATCAAATTAAATCGATTCAATTCAACTGTAGCCTACAGTTTAATCAATGGCGTGCCACAGTGCCACTTTCTAGCGAGATCAACACAATTACACAAATGTATACAATCGGATTATATTATAGTCATGTTAGACGATGATTACGGCGGCTCCTTAATGGTATCTGCCCGATCATGGTTGTGGATGGTGGTGGTGGTGATGGTGGTGGTGGTTATGATCGCGGGTGAATAATTATGCCATCAATGAGTCAATGACGAATCGATGTATAGCTGTGCATTTATCATCCACATGAGGCCATTCAGCAATAGAATTTAAATTTCACTGTTTCAACTGTTTATGTCAAATCTTGGAACAAAGCAAATGTATGCTTATCATTATTTTATAAAGCCATGTACAATAGCCTAATATTATTTAAAATAAAAAAATATTTTGACTTCGTACATTTTGTCCATTATTCAGCTAAATAACATTTTGTAGTGAATCTAATTTCTTGGCTCGATTGCAAATAGAATAAAAAAAGAATTGCCTGTTGAGTTTTTTGTTACTCCAATTTATTGAGTATTAATTAAATCTATCGTAAAAACAAACAAAATATCCCACTGTCCAACAACATTCCAGTTGCGTTAACGAGTAAAAGGGAATTGATAATAAATAAATGTTAAGAAATGTAAACTATGTTACTTTTGTTCAGTGATACATAGATGTAATTTTATATTTTGACCCATAGGTCACTACGCAACGCTTCAGTGAACCTGAAAGGCGCACGAAGCGTTATCGCGTTAATGTGTACATATATGTAATGCCAAGTAACTCGATATTCATCGTGGGCGCCTACTCTAGTTGTCCTATCGAATACTCAAGAGTTATCGATTCCTTTAGGAATCGTTAACATTCCGACTCCTGTGGGGGCATTGGAACCATAGATTTAGTATAACCGTAGAGCGCGCATCGCCATCTCAAAGGCGAAATTTCAATGTTCAGTATTTTCTCACCCAATCTATAATCTAAAAAATAATGTGTTTTCGTAACTAATTCTATTTACTTAGTCGAATAAAGTCGATTAATATAGCAAATACAGTTTTATTTCTGATACAAATACATAATTGTGTGGCTGTGCTATTTGACTTCAATTAATAAACTATATATCTTGCTAATCAGCTGCGTCAGGCAGTCAGTGATACCCAGTCATGCACACTTGCATTTTGCTGATTTTTCGAATCATCAGTGGTCTTGGACAAATCATCCCATAGTGAAAGTGTGCGCATCAGTTTTGTATTGCTATATTAACACTATGGCTAGAGCCGCCTACTTGTTTATTGCGTGGCCATTACATGCCACTACACATTTATCTATATCTAAAACTTTCCAGTTACAGCCTTTTTACTTCGCGCTGATGACACTGTGCATGCGCTAATTAATGAACGTCTTCGAATTGCAATTCAATTCAATTTGTATTTAATTCAATTCAATTTCAATTCAGAAAATTGCAAGACCATATACTTGTTTTAAATGAGGGCTAGTTACATTGAACTATGCAGCATGTGGGTATTAAATGATGGCTTCACTCTCACCCAACATGCTATAACAAAATATAATTCAATAATAATAAAAAGACAAAGGAAGAAGATATGGACACTAAACAAAGAAAGATTATTTGAGATTTTTCAATACAAATTTGAATGATATAAAGAGCAACATGTGCTAAAAGTATATCTAACATTCATTTTGTAAATGAGATTCATATAGCGCTGTCATCTAAATTGTTTTCAAAATCTTCAGCAACACATACTTAACGCATACTGAAAGGCCCCATAGACTCTCATATTAATAGTTATATTAAGATATTATTTATTTAAGATGTAGTCAGAACCAATTTGAATCAATTTTGTGCTGCCTCAAAGGAGCAAAATAAGTAAACAGCGACATAGTTTGAAAGTCAGTGTATTCCATATTTAGCAATGAATCTATGTCCACACAATTTTGAAGGAAGATCAGTAAGTCAGGCCACTGAATATTTTTAAAATTGTTTGACTGTCTTATGTAGCAATATGTTTCAATCAGACAGTTTCCAAAAATATCCAGCAGAACCAATATTTAGCTTCATTCTGCGAATTATTTAGAAAAGAACTTAACTGATTGTTGTTGCCATGTTCAGCAAATTTTATGCATGCCCTCATCGAAATCACGTTTCTTGGCATTCAGAAGGAAAATAATACACGAATAGCTAAAATATTAAGGGAATGAAAGCATAGCTATGCGAAGAAAAAATTGGCCATACTTGGTGATATTAATCCTAAGCAATAAGCATATCGAGAATGGGCTGTGTATATTAACAAAATGTCCTAGTATTAAATGTGTGAAGCAGGTAAATTGGTAATGAAGAACTCTTCACAGACCTTTAGACTGATTAAATGTGCGCAGTCATAGTGAAGATTTCATGATTACATATTTGGATGTCAAAAATGGCCGAAAATCGTATTATTACACACCACTATCAGTAAGCATGACATTTATATGAACAGATACTATGATTCCATGGTTGGCAAAGCTTAACGAAATGCACTCTACACCTTAGTCTAATATTGGAATACACAAGCGAAAATGATCAGAATGGACAAAATGTGAAAGATGTTCATTCTTCGATCAAGTATATTTTGAATCACTTGACTTATTCTGAATTTCATTGTATGGCATGGATCCCCATTCCAGTAGCTATTTGAATGTTAGAATCAGTCGACTGGTTCAAACACTATTGTTTATATAATATATATATATATATATATATATATATATATATATATATATATATATATATATATATATATATATATATATATATATATATATATATATATATATATATATATATATATATATATATATTACTATTATCAACTTTGCTGAAAATTTTCATTTTGGCCAAGTCTTTTCGAAGAGGTTGATAATAGTGATATTAAGTGTGACCGAGTTTGCGATTCTGTTTATTATATAAACTGAAATTTTGGTGTATTTTCCAATAGCATCAATCCCTCTGGGCGTGTGTACATGCGTGCATGCATACGTATGTGCATATGTATGTGTGTGCATGTGTATGAGTGTGTGCTTAAGTTGTGTGTGCGTGTATGTGTACGTGCATGCTTGTATGTACAGTGAGAAATATGCTAGTCAGGCCAACGATAGGTGCAGATTTTACAATTCGACCAATGATGTTTCCATATCTACGTATAGAAATCTGGATGGCACTGTTACCATAAATATTTAATGAAATAATCTTAATATCATCTTTTCAACACCAGATCTGGGTTAATAAATGTTTGATGTTTTCGATTTACCAGCAGAGTATCCAATGAATGTAACCAATATTTATACAATATCATTAGTTTTAGATTGAATTAAATTGATTGCATTCATACCAACCTACAATTAATTAGTACGTGGCATGATTATGGTCCAGGCAGGTGAGTTCAGGAATTCTGCATTAACCTTCAGTGATGTCACAGAAGGCCTTGACAAGTTTTCTGCAGAAGCTGTAAGTGACTGGTACTGATGACTTATAATAGTCTGCTCCAAAGGAATTTTGCAGAGTAAAACTTCTGCACATATAAATATGCACTATTTTTGCTACTTTCTCAATAAATAAAGAAAAACACAAAATTCTTGCAAAGGGTTTCATGTACTTTAACCCTTTCATGACGAAGCCAGACAAAACCAGCATTTACAGTGATTTTGAAGAATTTCCACCTGCAGGCCAGGAGAAGACAGTTTTTGACAATTTACCACTGGAATGATTGGATCAGTTATCGAGTCAGTCATTCCAGTGGGAAATTTGGACATTAAATAAGCAAATATTTAGATTTTCTTGACCAAATTCAGCCATTAAATGGTTAAGCACCCTTTTCATGAAATGATCTTTATTTACATCACTATGAAATAAATAATATTAAAGGTCCACATTCGCACCAGAATGCCTGAAAATTAAATTATTTGAATTGTATAACTTTAGAAGATTAAATTGTGTACCTAAATGTACTGAGACGAAATAAATATTAGCATATGATGATTAAATTCCATATAGAATATTGTAATTTTCGTGTCTCTAATTCAATTTAACAGCTTAAAAAATTATATTAATTTATGCATAATAAAATCATAATATGCAAAGATTTATTTCGTTTCATTACATGTAGGCGCACCATTTAAGCCTCTAAAAGTACACAATTTAAACAATTTTATTTTTAAGCATTCTGCTATATTTAGTCAAATAGGATTTATATTTTAACATTTAATCGTTTGACTATAGATGCATGCCATTTGGACACTAAATTACGGTATGTAATTAACTATCTTGAATCACATAGTTTTAACTCCAGAGGCGAGAGAATGTTGGAGATGATTAATCATGGTATTTTGCGCTGATTGATTATTAGCCAATCATGGCACGGCTGTATGCAGAGAGCCTAGATATTGTATATTAAAGTTCAGTTCAGTTTAGCAGTTGAAGTACCTAGTATAGTGTTCTGTACCTTCTCGCATCATATTCCAACCTGTTTCTTTGTGTTCGATTAACCACACACAAGCCCCTGCCCTCCCCATACAAAATGCATTGATAATGTATACACCTGTGCAAAAGTTAAGCACCAGCAAAAACAATAGAACGTAGAAACATGATGGTACAACTAGGCTGCCATACTTTTTGTCCCCGCGTTAGCTGACATAATTCCAAGTACGAAATGCACATGCATGCATGACTTCACGCCGCTTGATGTCCGTGCGTGGCGGGAAACAGCACACGTGTTCAGTTATGTAAAAGTCCAGTTTGAGGTGTAGAACATTACATACAGATTTAGGCGACAAGATTAGGAATTTTGTGTTCATGACCGTGGTTTATTTGTACAGAGAGAATTAGCTCTTGATTGTGAACCGCTATGGCAAGACGAAGGTTAAGTGATCGTGTGAAATGGCAAATCATAGGCATGCATACCACTGGTATGTCATGCAGAGAGATTGGCAGACAGCTGAACAGTAACCATACTGTAATCAGTCGTTTGATTGCAAAACATGGGCAAACTAACGGGGTGAAGGACAGGCCTAGATCTGGAAGACCGAAGAAGACTACTGCCCATGATGATCGAGCCCTAGTACGCCTTGTTAGGAGATCTCCATTCACCAACAGCAGAGTGCTCAGCCAGCAATGGGAAACGCGCAATAGAGTGTCAATGTCTACCGTCAAAAGGAGACTGTATGCTGCTGGCATGAAAGCTAGGAGACCTGTCAGACGTCCTCTCCTCACTGCACACCACAAAGAGGAGCGTCTGAGGTGGTGCAACGAAAGAAGACACTGGAACATGAGATCCTGGAGACGGGTACACTGGTCCGATGAAAGTCGGTTCCTGCTTCATGCCACAGATGGTCGATCTCGTGTATGGAGGTCCAGACGCACGGCGTACGACCAACGTAACATCATGGAAGAAGTTCCATTTGGTGGAGGTTCCGTTATGATATGGGGGTGCATCTCATTTGATTGTAAGCTGGATCTGTTGACTGTACCTGGAACACTAAATGGACAAAGATATCAAGATTCCATACTGGATAGAGTTGTGGTCCCTCATTTTGTAAATCATGCACCTGGAACCCACCCTATATTCATGGATGACAACGCCCGACCACATCGTGCTAGAGCTGTGCATGAATACCTCCGCCAGAATGCCATCGAAACCCTACCATGGCCAGCAAGGAGCCCTGACATGAACCCTATTGAGCATATCTGGGACATTCTGGGAAACATGGTGAGAAGGAGGGATCCTCCTGTGCATAACCTACAGGAATTAACAGACGCACTCCATCTTGAATGGCAACGAATACCACAATGGCGTATCAGTCGGTTGGTGACCAGCATGAGACGTCGTGTCCAGGCCGTCATCCAGGCACAAGGTGGATATACCCGGTATTAATAATGACAGTCTCAAACTCGTGCACAGATGTTAAACTTCGTTTTCAGACACCATTAATGACAATCTAGCCACGTGTGTCAACTGTAGGGCAATAGTTGTCAGTTGTGTCAACGTAACCATATTCAGGCCTCGTTTTCAAGTTCAAACAAAAACATACAGTGTTTGCCCACCATCATAATCAGCATTCCTCTAGTTGCATTATTACCTCTTGCACTAAGATGGATGGGTACATAAATGTTTATGCTATTGCTTTCTTCATAGCACATGAATATACCCTCGCATGTGTGTAAAAATAGGGTGGTGCTTAACTTTTGCACAGGTGTATATAAAGAACTCACACTAACAACAACTATACACAAATACACGAATATCCGAAATTTACTCTGACTGCATGCTATGCCCAACCTCTAATGTCAGGTTTCCTTATGGTTGAGCATGTCTTATGACCTCTAGCTACATTCATTATTAAGTTCACCAACATTTATTAAAGCTGGATTGTATTTGTTGTGAGTATTTTATATAGCTCGATAAACTCACCCCTTAATTGTCTGAACGCTGATTTTGATGTCATATGATTGATCAATAAACTAGATTCCTAAATTGTGTAGCTTCTAGGCATGTTAGGATAATGTTATGCTAGTATTGGGAAGGATAGTCGGTGGTGGGTTCTAAACTGCTTCAAACATCGACTAGACAAGCATTGGTCAGTGAATTTATGCACAGTTGATCTGCCAGAAGTGCTTGGAAGTCAGAACCAACTAGAGTATCCCATTAGGAAACAACCTAGCACAACACCTCCACAGTCAGCACCGGCTACAATATAACCCCATTCAAGTAAAGCTCCATTCACTTTAAGTGGCCAGACAAGGTGGGCTTGTCCTACCAGTTTGCCAATCTTATGCATACAGATATGGTTGGTCTGTCCTACCACTTCTATAAAGTAACTACGCCAACAACCAAATGCCCTATAGCTGCTCAGGCCAATTAAACTGATATGGTGGGCCGGTCCTACCAATCCAGTGTCCACGTACATTAAACTGTCACAAAAATATAATAACAAGGTGGGTCAGCCCTACCGGCCAAATGGATAAAGCTGTTCTAGGTCCACAATCTATTAGTAGTCTGCAGCTAACATAATTGAAATTCTTAGCTGCAAACAACCAGGCCAGACAAGCCTGCGAGCCTGTGCTACCAGCTCAGCGGGCTTCAAACATTCTGTCTGGATTGCACAAGAACATTATTAAGGTTTGACCCGTATGTCTGACCTTTCTAGCGATGCATGTGGGCATCACATTAGTGTTAGTGAGTGGTCAACATACCTGTATATATCACCACATCCAACCGGGTCAAACGTGAATGTCCTACTAGCATGACATGACTACCATGAAACAATGGTGTTACCACATGCACATAGATAAAGTGGGCCTACAAGTCTAGTAATAGTAAGCTACATTGTTAGTTCAAATCTAGGTGGGTTACGTCTACCGGTCATATGATGTAAATATGTAACTATATGTACATTTGTGAATTGTACATATGTCAATGTCACAACAATACATCAACTTAAAAAAGGACAGAAGCAAAAGGAAAAAAGCGGAAAAACTAAAACAAATAAACAACAGCCATGCAGTCACTATTCGCACACTACGCAACCAACCTGAATGGGCCTCTAACGTTGCAACAGATGATGATGATGATGATGATGGTGATGATGATGATGGTGATGCTCCCAGCATGTGCTGGATGCTGGGTGCACCTAATGTAAAGCCGTGAGATACTGAATTGAATTGAATTAGCATCATATTCTTGCTAAATAGGTTTCGTGTGTGGAATCAGTTGTTGTTGTGACTGACAAATATAGTTGTTTTTGTGTAGTCTGGCCGGCTGCCGATACCCACCCGTCAAATCCGTCATTTTAGGGAATCCGTAGAATTCGCATTTCAGCGTTATTCAAGAATGTGTTGAGTTTCTGGACTCGGTTCTTAGAAATTGAATTACAGGACTCGAATATCGGAGTCGATTAGTGGCGCTGGAGCCGCCAGATTTAATGGCGGATACTCTAGTACACATCAAATTTAATCACATACAGCGCTTCAGGTTGACAGGAAATTGCAGAAAGCCGTGACCGTGAAATACTTTAACAACAGTTACCACCAGTGAGCAATGTACATGCAAATAGATTAACATAAGTCAGAATTTGAATTAGTCTTTAAATTCAAAATAGGTTTATTTGGGACGTTAGTCACGTTTGTTATGATTTTCAATGTTAGGCTTTTAAAAAGTGTTACACAATTCAAATCAATAATATTTTGAATTACAGCGTCACATTTGTTTAATTGATCTTAACGTGTAGGATGAATGTTTTAACGTGTTTAATAGTCATCGCCTCAGAGGAATACTAGGGTAATGAGGATAACCGATGTCAGATCTGCTGGCAACAGTGATAAATGGTAAGTCACACCTCTACTCTGGTACTCCCACAGTACAGCAAGTCTTGTCCTGTCAAAACTAATATGTCTGTGTAGTATTAACTCAGTAACACCTTTCATGCCATATGCTAAAAATGATTTATGAATTAAGTTATTAACCCTTTAACACTCAGGGTGTCTGGAACAGCTTATGCAGTAGTCCACTTCGCGGGACATCCAATTGGAATTTGCAGAGTCAACAGATACAGATACAATGTTTTGAGAAATTATAATTTGCATAATAAGAGAAAGACAGAGTATCCATCTCTGTCCGCAAGCAAGTACTGGCTAGACAGGGAGGCTATATACATGTATAGGCTAAATTATAGAAGACTATTTTTTAGAATTTACCACTAGAATGACTGGCTCGATAACTGATGCAGACATTATCAAGCCAGTCATTTTAATGATAAATTTTCAAGAATAGCAAAGGGACATTTCATATATATATATATATATATATATATGGAAAAAACTTTTGAGAGTTAAAGTGTACTACATGTAATTAAGTCCAAAGACATCAGACTGCTGATTATTTTGAAAACAATTTAACTGAAGGTTGATGGTGAATCTGAATAAAAATGTGTTGTTACTGAGCACAGTTTCTGTTTCAGGGCCAACCATAACTAACGAAGCTGTTTATTATTGTACTATCAGATCAATCACTTATGTTTGGGAAGTAGCTGAAGACGCTTGCACTGTTGGAACTAAAGTCTATATTTTTTGTTAAATCTAGTGGTCAACACTGGAATTGTCCATATTTACATGCATATCTCATAATCTGTCATTGAGAAGTTTCCTTCTGTCATCAGTGATGCCACATTAAACGGGCTATCACTGATAGATGCATGGACAGTATATATTAAATTTATGGCTCTATCAGTGATAGGCCAAACATAAGTGATTGGTCTGATAGTACAATAACAAACTGCTTTAACAGGGTTAATGTCTCCTACATGTAATTAAGTTCAAAGACATCAGACTGCTGATTATTTTGAAAACAATTTGACAGAAAGTTGATGCCCTCAGACAACAAACAACACATTTCATTCAAACAATCAAAATAATGAAACGACTTGCCTGGTGATTCTGAATAAAAATGGGTTGTTACTGAGTACAGTTTGTCTTTCAGAGTCAACCCTAGCAGGTTTAGAAATAAAAGAAAAGATGTAGTTGCCCGCATGTAGTTGCCCTGCGGGCAACATATTATACCATTTCATGCATTTTCAGGTTGCCCGCTGAAGATTAAGGTCTATGTGAAGAATTTAGCTAGATGACAAAGAAAATTAGAATCACTATTGCTTTGTCAAGTAAATTCTGAAGAATGGCCACAATCCGTGTTGCCCACAGCATCTGATTTTTGGGGGTCCCAAGGACCCCACACTCTCAGATTTGGGGGTCCCACTGTAAAATCTGGGGGTCCCATGGGGTCCTCATCTGAAATATGGGGGTCCCATGTTTTTTTCTTAAAATAACCACAACACATTGATCTAATTATAAAGCACTTTATTAAACATGTTGAAAGCACTGGTTATGACATTGTAAATACTGTTAATGTATATATAGAGAATATTAACTATGCATAGTTTATTAACCTTTAGCACTTAACACTTTTGGCCACCATTGTAGATCATCAAAATACCCATTTTTGAAAGTTTAACACTTGAATGACTGGCTCTAAACAGTGCCAGTCATTCCAGTGGTAAATTTTCAGAAATATCTGGGACGAGTTTGCTCAAGGACGACTTGACCTACTTCGGTATAATGCGGGCGTATTTTTTATAATGTAACTGGAATGATTAAATATAGTGGAATACATAGGCTAAGATCAGACAAAACAATAATTTATCAAAAATAATCTGTATAAATCAGATTAAACTGCGTAATTAGTGAAAATATATCAGCCGTATATGTCTAATTCATAGGGAGTAACTATGTAACGCGATTGCTGATTGGCTGAAGCATAGATAACGCATTAGCGTGTATCCAATAAGGACTCTTGTATCGGGGAGCTTTGAGCTATACACTGTTATCAATATTTTAATGTACGCCTACCTGTAGATCGACGATATCGTTGAACATCGCTGCTGGGATGAGCTTTTTACTCATCATATATACCGTCCTGATCTGGGCCTCATGGCTCTTCTTGTCCCGGCATACCTGACGATCGAACTCTTCATTTGATGCGGCCACTGATTTTTCTAATCGAATCCGTAGTACGGAAGCAGTCTCTGCCTCCTTGTGGTCTTGCGATGCAATATGTCGGTCTAACGCGGATTTCTGATAATTTGTACTACCGCTTACGAAATTATTAGTCTTCTTCGCACTGCTACAAAACGTACACTTCATTTTACCATCCAGAACCTCAAGCCATTTACTATACGCCGGTGTTTTTAACCAAACGTCACTGAATTTCCTAGACTTCACTTGCTTTACTTTAACCACATTTTTACAAATTTTCGCACTGGTGTCGCAAGACTCGCTACAAATTTTGCTACGCTTTGCCATACTTTCATCGTTATCATCACTATCAGCACATGTAGAATCTAGAGGTCGCTTAACGCCAAACTGAAACAAGCTTCGTTGCATTTTGACTAATTTAATGAAGTCAATATTTCTCTCGTATATATACACAGATAAATCAAGTCTAATACTCGACATGATTTGCTCAATTATTGTCTTAAATTCAAAGAGAATGACGAAGCGGACAGATTCTATTCAGATCAATTTAGTTGAGAAATTGGGAAAACCTAACGTGGCTCAGATCCAGTCCGTTGGACTGGATCCAAAGTTCAAGGAGTTGCTTGAGGCTATATATGCCAAGTAACTCACGACTAAGAGTCAGCTCCCCGCGGCCTCTAATGAGGTGCAGGCAAGGTGCTGTATCGCTTTCGTGCGTCAATGACGGCCTTGTGCTGTCGATGGACGTGCTGGCCAGGGTGCAGGCGCGAGTAACCAAGTCCAGTAGGCAGATGGTCCTTGACCACATGCGTCCGGCTACGGCTGTCAGGGAGCGTTTGCTTGGAACATCCCTGAACGACCCTCGCATCTTCGGTGGCCAAGTGCGGGCCATCCTAGAGGACATGGCCAACATCGCGCAAAGTCGGTTAGCGATGAATCTTCAGCTAGAGCTAGTGTGTCAGGCGCATGCACTAGGGGCTGTTGTGAAACTGCTAACTGCTCAACCTTTGTCCAAGATGCAGACGAAGCATAAGAGCAAGGCGAGAGTCAAGCCAGCTCCTTCTGCTCTTGCTGGGCCTTCTCAGCCGCGTGCGGCTAAGAAGGCGAGGAGAGTTGTCGAGGCCCCTGCGCACCCTAGTGGTGGCCCTGATCGCCCGAGAGGCGGCAAGGGCAAAGGGAAGTCCTCCAAGGGCGGAAAGAAGGGAGCGGATTGTACCTGAGGGTATGATAGCGCCCTTCGTATCCGTCTGGACTGCGCCTGTGCGACAGGAACAGCGGTGCCAGTTAGACCAGTCAAGCCAAGACCAAAATGGTTCTCTCTCCCTCGTTAAGAGGAAGGATGGGGGTGAGCGGATCGCGAGCCAGACACCCGCATTAGGCGTCAAATCGCAGGATTGAGGAATTGAATGTGGTGTGTGTTGATCGATCTGAAAGATGCAGATTTCCACATTCGCGTTTCAGAATCGTGTCTGGGAGTTTGTAGTCCTCCCATTCAGCCTGTCGACAGCCCCAATGGTTTTCACCAGAGTGGTCCTAGTGGTGACAGCATTTCTTAGAAGAGAGAGCGCTTCACACCTACAATAGACGTTTGGCGTATCAAGGCGGACATGCCAACCAGGTTAGGGCCGAGTGGATACTGCTCCGACTCTGAACAGGGAGAAATCTGAGTTGACGTCACGCCTACTCAGCACTTCGTTTATTTGAGGATGTGATTCGATCTCGAGGAAGACAGGGTTTACCCATCCGATCCCAGATTGGTGTCCAGGGTTCGTACTGGTCATGGAAAGTCATGGAATTTTAAAATTTAAATTCCAGGCCTGGAAAGTCATGGAAAATCAGCATTTTTCATCATAGGTCATGGAAAATGGATTTCATGAAAAATAAAGGAAATATGTTGGCATAAATTACCGTCATTACCATATATATTACAAATTATGGCGAGACCGTACCAAAACAAGGCTTTGGCTTGGTTGTTGCAAGACGCAATATTCAGACATTTGCAGAACATCATAGATTGTAATTTATGTAGCTACGTCATAAACACAAATCTACTAGATATTAATCTCTGGAAGTCATGGAATTTCTTAATTTTGGTCATGAAAAGTCATGGAAAGGTCATGCAATTTCACACATAGGAGGGTGTACAAACCATGGCTGTCTCTCTTAGCCATCCTCAAAAGTTTTCGATTGGGAAACCACATTCAGACAAGGTGGTTTCTTCAAATGCTGGGCATGATGTTCTCCATGGAGCAGGTAATCCTGTACGCTGCTATACTGCGAAGACCTATCCAGTTGTATCTGATGTCTCTGTGGAAGCAGAGAACAGAACCCCTGTCAAAGCTGATAGCAGTTTTGGAGCCAATAATGTCGCATCTTGTATGGTGGAAGGAGCGTCAGAATCTCCTAGTAGGAGTTTCGCTTCACCTACCCCACCCCCAGCTGTCCGTGTACACGGATGCATCGCTGGATGGGTGGTGGCCTTCCAGGGAGAACACCATGTTTCGGGCACATAGACTCTCCAAGAGAGTCAGCTGCATATCAATCTGTTGGAAATGATGGCAGTGGAACTGGCACTGGAAAGGGTTCTTCCAGAAGTCGGGGGCAAGGTGATATTGATACGGTCGGACAATTCGCCAGTAGTATCATACATAAATCACCAAGGGGGGACCAGGTCACCCACACTATGTATGAAGGTGTGGTACTTGATTCAATGGTGCAGGAATTACTCAGTTGTTTTGAAAGCAGCTCACATTCTTGGTCGATTGAACATTCTGGCGGATGCTTTGTCTTGCCAACAGAATAGTCTCTCAATCCTCCAGTTCTACAAAGGATCTTCGAGCATTGGGGCAAATCAAACATGGACTTGTTCGCCGCAAAGGAAAATGCTCAAATCATGACATATGTCTGGCCGATTCCAGATCCAAATGCTGTTGATACAGACGCTCTGGCGATAAGCTGGAGAGGGATGCACGCATACCCGGCCACCATTCTTCTGCCGAAGATCTTGGTGAAGATCAGGAAGGAGCAGTGCCTGGTCCTGCTAATAGTGCCATATTGGCCCAGCATGGCGTGTTTCACGGATCTCATGGATCTGCTGGTGGACAATCCAGTGCAGCTGCCCGAGATTCCGAACATAATCTTCCAGGCCAAGGGCCGCTTCCTACACGAGTGGCCCAAGATGTTCAAATTAAGTGTGTTCCACGTCGGAAGGCTTTTTTCAACAGCCACGAGGTCAGCCTTCAAGTCATATAACCACAAGGTTAACAAATTTGGAGAGTGCTGTGAAGGAAAGGGTCTTGATCCCTTTCAATCCACTATTCAACAAATCGCAGACGTTCTCTGCGAGATGTTCTTTACAGGACTGGCACCTGTCACAATTGCTGGATACAAGTCAGCTTCAGCATCAGTTGTTCCTTGTTTCACCAACAGGGATAGTCCAGAGGTGCCCAGTTAAACATGATGGTGAAGGGAATGAGCAATCTCCGACCGAGACAATCGGTAGTCATTCCAGCATGGAGTCTATCTTTGGTGCTTAATGTACTAGCCAAGCATCCTTTCGAACCTTTGGGTTCGGCTAGTCTAAAGCATCTGACTCTTACGGCATTTTTGCTATTGGCAGCTTCCTCAGCTAAACGGCGCAGTGAGATCCATGCACTCAGCAGAGAGGGACCGATTTATTGTCTCTGGAGAGAATCTGCGACTGCTGCCAAGAGCAGACTTTATGTCAAAGAATAAATCTTTGAAATATCCCGGCAAACCAATCATTATACAAAAAATAACTAGGTTTGATTGTGATGCCAGTGCCTGGTGTCCAGTCCGTGCTTTGACCAAATACAAAAAACGGACGGACTCTCTACGGTCAAATGATAGACATCTGTGGATCTGCCATAAGAAGCCATATGGCGCCGCATCCATTGATACTGTCTCTCGTTGGGTAGTAGAATGCATTCAGACTACCCACGAGATTGCGACAGGGCACCAGGTGTAATGTGCTAGGGCTCACGATGTTAGAGGAATAGCCGCCTCGACCGCCCTATTCAATGGTGTCCCGTTAGAGGACATCATGGTAGTTGCACAATGGCACTGTGAGTCCTCATTCACAGATTACTATATGAGGGATATGTCAGACACCGCCAATCCACTCGCTTTAGCTGTTTTGAAATGATAGTCTAATGGCCACACTGCACGTCTTCTTTTGGTAATAAGAACAGACATGGTCAAGCGAAAGTGTGGGCTGATTGGTGCTCCATGTCTGGAATCCATAATTCATGAGGTAATTCAAGTTTGACAGTTTTTGTATTATGTTTATATATCATGATGATTCCTCTTATATATTCATGCTCATTCCCAGGCTTATATGTGTCAAGAGCTGTTAACCGTCTTTGCACATTCGTGTTTCAGGTGAGATGCATGTTCGTGAGTTCTCCCTGTTTTAGGAGAAAGGGGGGAGCGGTGATGCGAATGTGATTCTGTCCTTCTAGGTCTCCGTGTGGCAAGTTTACGTCTAAGTTCTTTCTCCATGGGCAAAAGAGGCTTTGTATGGCTTGCCCCTTCCCACCAGGTTACTGACTAAATCTGGTGTTATCAATAAGTAATGTAATGGTAAGTATTGATCGAAGGAGAATGAAGGAAATTTGAATTTCCATTTCTCCGAGATCTAACAATACTTACCATTACATTACGGACCCTGCCTCCCAGCCCCACGGAGGCAAGCCATGGGTTGTTCTCTTGTTTGGTAGCTAAGCAAACAATATGAGCGGCTGTGGCAGGTGGGTACCCGGTTCCAGGAGCCGTTAGGGCTTTCTAAATCTAGATTCCTAGAGCACAGCTTCAGGAGATCGTCTCCAAATTTGTGCGGAGGCTTGCCCGCAGGGCTCCGAAGACATGTGCCAATTTTGGGATGAGAAGCTAACACAGCTAGCAATATTTCAAAATAGATATTTTAGCAGCAGTTTCAATAACTTTGGTTCTACTGAAGGCACCTACGCCAAACTTGAATGGAATGTTGCCCATGGGGTCCCAAAGATGTGTGCCAAGCATCATTGTTTCCAAAATAGATACTTTTGACCTCACAATAGTCTGGTTGAGAAATATATCAGCGATGCCGGTGTGGAGAGATTTTTGCTTGTTATAGAAGGATTATCTTGCAACAGGGTATAAAGTATGATAAATAAATTATAGCGATTATACAGATATTATCTTTAAAACACTTCTGAAACGTTAACCCTTTAACACTCATATCAGCCAAAAATGGCTTCTACGGTGGTCTTGAGAAATGTCCATTTGCAGACCAAGAGTACTATTTTTGAAAATTTACCACTGGAATGACTGGCTCCATAACTGAGCCAGTCATTACAGTGGTAAACTTTCAAAAATAGTTTTTATCTTGGTCTGCAAATTGACATTTTCTATGAGAAAATTTACATTTATGTGAACAAATTCGAGGCTTAAAGGTTTAACAAATTATATAATTAGTTGTAATCTATTTCCCAAGTACTTAATACATCTATTTGCTTTGAACTTGAGGTTACTCAGGTTAGGGTTGGGTGGCTGGCAAAATGGGGCTATCTTAAGATTGGTCGCAAAGACTAGTGACTCACTTCAACAGCTAGCATACATATACATGTATTGCTTGAACATTTAAATTTACCATGGTCTTGAATCAGTAGAGAAATTTGTTGCAAAACATTTGACGCTAGGTAGATCATTGAAACTTATCATCTTTCCTGATTTTTTATTGTTCTTTTCATTGTGCAATTGAGTTTTAATGCCTATTTGGTGAAATCTGACAATGGTGTTTTAACACTTTAATGGTAAATCAAGCCTCTGCAGTGGTCCTTAGGAATGTCCTATTTTTGCAAATTTACCACTGGATTGCCTGGCTCGGTAACCGAGTCAGTCGAATGACTGACTCGGTTACCGAGCCAGGCAATCCAATGATAAATTTTCAAAAGTTGTTTTCTCTTGTCATGCAAATGAACACCCACTTAGTAAATATTTTAATTTAAATGATTAAAGTTGACCGTTATTGATTAAAGGCTTAACCATTAAGCCCTGGCTGACAAGAGACAGCTAATTCTTTAGGATGTAAGGAAAATTATGTTGCGCATTCATTTTGAAATTAATTTGACTGTAAGCTGTTGCTGCCTATGCCGGCAACAGTTTCCACTCAAATTATTTTAAAAATATCTTTCTTGTATAGTTCCTTGTGGGTATTAACCCTGGTAAACGGGTAGCTTGTTAATTCTGAGAAGGCAACAATCTCTAACAAATTTGATTTCGAAATTAACATATTTCTTTTAATATTGGGTTTAACATCATGAGTGAAATCAGTTGCATGTTCTCAACGCGCACTATATTTGAAAAGTCTGAATATTTTGAAACTAATTTGGCGGAAGATCTTGCTACATGATAGACAGCAGCTGCATCCAGTCAAATTAGTTTCAAAATATTCCTCGGCACATCTGTTGTGTCGTTGAGTCTGTCATATACGTGGATCTGGTCTAGCAATTTAAACGTAAGCTTAATTTCATAATAGCTGCCATCAATTTAAATATGTTACATTTTCTTGTAGATTCTGAACTATGAAGGATCCTGATTTTCCACAAATATGTCACAGAGCTAGGCTAATTGGATTTACCTGTAGCGGTGTCTTTGAGGAATAATGAAGGTGACTGTGTGTTTTGGATCAGTGCGTGTGATTGTTCCGTGCGGGGATGGCAGTGGTCCTGTACAAGATCTCATTGGCAAGTCAATTACACGCTACAAGAAGGCCACCGGAAAGGTAGGTATTTAACCGTTTAATGGTCCAAATTGTTATAAAAAATTTAAATATTTAGTCATTGAATGTTCATTTGCAGGCCAAGAGAACATTATTTTTGAAAATTTACAACTGGAATGACTGGCTCGATCTCTGCAAATGCACATTTGCCAGGACCATTATAGATGCCGGTTTTGGCCGGCTTGACCATTAAAGGGTTATTAACCCTTAAATTGGTCAAGAAATTTGTTTATCACTGGAATGACTGGCTTGGTCATCGAGCCAGTCATTCCAGAGATAAATTTAAAAAAATAGTTTTCTTTTGGTCTGGCTGCAAATGGACACTGCTGTTTTGGGCCGATTTCAGTGTTAAAGGGTTAGTAACGTTGGCAACCAAATGAATCAGTCTTATAAAGCTTTTTGTTGTCCTATAGCACACTATGCTCAGTGTACATGAGACTGATTGTGGTGTTATCATTGTGATTGACATTAGCTTTGATTACACAAATTGCATAACAGACTTTAATTTAACATGATCAATTCCAGGCACAGTGGTCTGTAGTGAGAGACAGTTCTAGTATTAGTCCTGCAAGATTATGTAGTGGTATTAAAGCTTTAATTGTCATGACGATGTTTATAAATGTCCATTTGAAGGCTATTCGCTAAGAGAAGACAATTGTTGAAAACTTACTGCTGGAAATGTCTGGTTCAATAACAAAGCCAGTCATTCCAGTGGTAAATTAAACAAAATTGCTCTTCTCAGGCATAATTTAGCTGGTATCGCACCTCAATTTGCTACACATATCTAGGCAGTTGCTATACATTCTGCAACATGCAAAGCTGTATCTGCTGTGCAAGATTTGTACACGATTGCAATTTATCATTGATTTTCTTAAGTTCTATCATTAACCCTTTCAATGACAAATCCCTGAAAAAGTTAATTCTTTACAATGTAAAGCATATTCTGTTGAATAATTTGAAATTAATATGACTGGAAGCCATTGCTGCCTAAAGCAGCAATGGCTTCCAGTCACATTAATTTCAAAAGTATTCAACAGCTATCCTGCTCTGAGATTGAGCTACAGGGAATTTATCAGTGAATAAGTTAAATACGATACATTTTTGCTGAGAACTATACAATTTATAATTTGCATAGTTATATATTATGTAAATATCAAATTATAAATTATGTCCTGCATCTCTTAGACTGTAAATGGAGAATCATGAAGCCTATAGCACAGGTCTTTTTCAGTCCTAGCTAGTGTACAGTTGCTTAGCTACAGATTTCCTTTATAAATTTCATTGATGCTCCCTTACCCACAGGTCTGCCTAACACTATTGATGAAAGAAATATTTTGATGAATATTTTTAAACTAATTTGATTCGATACTGTATGACCAACGGTTTCAAATCAATTACAATTTTAAAAACATTGCTACTAGCTTCCCTGCTTTGAAAATGGAATACTGAGTTGATATGGGTAATCCTTTAACCATTAAAATTCCAGCACCTCGATTTCAAGACAAATTGCACAGGAAACCTGATGAATATTTTGGAACTAATTTAACTGGAGGTGTTGTTGCAATATGCAGCAACAACTCCCAGTCAAGTTAGTTTCAAAACATTCAACAAAATACATTCCTTACATCATAAAAGAATGAGTTCTTTTTTGTCTGTGGGGTGATGAGATGGTTAATCTCTTTGCTTGCATAATCAGTTACTGTTGTTCACATATGAGGCATGTTGATGCAGCTGGGATGTAAATGAAAGGCCATGTGTGCAGAGTGAATCACAGCCTTGTCCACTCATTGTATAATCTACAGTGACAGACAGAGTGTCAGTGGTGTTATATAACTCACATGATTATTTCTAACTCTCACTCAAGCTGATCAAAAATGCCTTCGTGGTGGTCGATCTGCAGACCTGGAGCAAAATATTTGTGAAAATTTACCACTAGAATAACTGGCTCAATAATTGAGCCAGTCATTCCAGTAATAAAGTTTTTTAAAAGGTTTCACCTGCTCTACAAATGGGCAATTTCAAATTTTTAGCATGTTAATTTATACCAGGAATACATGGTTTCTATGCCTCTGACTATTCATGATGCCGGCTGAATATTCTGTTTAAGATTATTGATTGAAACTGTTTGATGTGACTCCGCTTCAGATATTTCATTTTTGGAATTATTTGTATGATTTTTTAATGTACATTTTTATGAAGTATACATCCGTGGCCAGTCTATAGATACAGAGTGAAATGGGTTAACTGTATGTGTTTGTCCATGTGGTCAGTCTGTCAGAGGTGGCCACTGACCAGGTCTGGTTTACTTTACCAGCTTGATATGTCTGTTTCATTAACTTTGAATCAAGAGGGGTATAACTCCGGGTAATGTATATTTCTGATAGATTATATTTGTCAATATTTTAAGCTTGAGATTTATCTATGCCTTTGTGCAATTGCAAAGCAAAGAATGTTTGATCCTCTGATGCTCATTGGCATCTGAGTAGTTTAACCCTCTATTGGCCATAGCGTTTTTAACCATTTAACCCTTGAATCTGTTCTTTAAAATTTAAATTTTCTCAGTAAATGCCCATTTGCAGACCCAAGTGATGACGATTTTTGAAAATTTACCACTGGAATGACTGGCTCGGTTATGGAAATTTTCAAAAATAAAGTTCTCGTCTGCAAATGGACATTTCTCAAGACCGCTAGAAAGGTCGTTTTTGTCAGATATGAATGTTAAAGGTTAGCAATGTCCATTTGCAGGTTAATAATATTTGAATCTTGATTATATTTGAAAAAATTTCTGCTGGGATAACCATCTGCCCTCTGATAATAGTCTTCTCTTGGCCTACAAATGGAAGTTCAATGAGCAAATATTCTGATTTCCTAAACCAGTCATCATCAAATCAAAGAATTATAAATTTAAATAACTTTTTATAGAAATTGATAATTTTAAATTACCAAACTCTTAGTAGTTGATTATATCCCTCTGATAATTTTTGAAAGAATTTTCAGTGAATATTTATTATAACTACCGTAGATTGTAACAGCGTCTTCAATTTCGAAAGTTTCAGTCACTGTTTTTCAAATATTTGACATATTTATGGTTATAGGGCCCTTGTGAATGAATAAATCTATGATCGCTGAGGAATTGAATTCATCCTGAAGCAGTTAGTTTTTGTACAGAGGTGGAGATCTGCAATTCTCCCTGCCAAAAAAACCTGCTCATGGCACGCTATCAACCCTTTAAGCCTCAAACTAGCCAATAATGGCCTCTACTGTGGTCTTAAGAAGTCTCTATTTCCAAACCAAGAGAAGACTATTTTTTTTTAATTCTCAACTGAGATGACTGGCTCGATAACCGAGAGTCATTTCAGTGACAAATTTTCAAAAATAATCTCTTGGCCTGCAAATGGGCATTTTCTATAGGAAAACTGTAATTCTTGAACAGATTTGAGGGTTAAACGTTTATGTGAAAATAAAGTATGTATTCAGATATGTAATATAAATGTGTCAATCAGTGAGTGAAAAAACCTGTATACATGCATATCTGAGCCGTATTGAAATTTTATGCATTATAGTTATCCGTAGCTTTTCATCCCAAAGGTCCCCGTCACAAAGCATCCATATAGCAAGGTAATTTTATCATATTTTGAAAAATTATATGACCGGAAAATAATGGCAACTGCTTCTATCAATAACCCAGTTAAGTACTACTGGTCTGTTATATGACTGATGACTTGGAGAATCATTGTATTTTCTGAGTTTACACTTTGACAGGAAATATATATAATCTGCACATGTCCTAACTACCTGCTCACTATTCCCTCACACATATTCACTCAACAAAAACACCTGTGAAACTCATGTATATTACCACTTGAGGTGATATATGTATTGATTTACATATTTAGTTTTTGTCACTTTGCTCACATCATATCTAACTTTTTTGCCTTATTTTTAGTCTAACCATTACCACACTGATGTTAATATTCTATCTTTTACCATGTCAATAGCAAGAAACTGGTGTAAATTTTTCAACAATTTTGGTGGACGATGTTGCTGTCTACGACAGCACCATCTTCCACCAAATTTGTTGAAAAATGAACACCAGTTCATCTATTAATTTAATTTGAAAATTAAAAATTTTGACAACAGAGTGCTACGGGTTAACCCCATTCCTTCCTGTTACCCGTATAGTTATCATTGTTAAATTTACAAATTATAATTTGATTTATTAATCCTGATTGTGCGGTGCGCTTGTCACTTGTAAGCTGACAACGCTCTGGTGATTATTTTGGAAACAATCTGATTTAAGACCCTTTGTTTAATCAAGACTGGTCAAGAAAATCTAAATTGTTGCTCAATGAATGGCCATTTATAGGCCAGGAGAAGACAATTTTTGAAAATTTACCACTAATGACTGGCTTGAATTATCAAGCCTGTAGTGCTGTTCCAATTAATTGATTTGATCGATCATTGATTGGTTTGCATGTCCAACCAACAGATGGATCATGATTTCGGAAGTCGGTTTTGACTGCTTATTAATTTACGATATTAAAACTGCAGATGATTTTTTTTTTGTCAATACCATTTTAATTTAATTTTTACAACTATATAACATAGTATTACTCCATACAAGTCTATAGTCTAAGTTATTAACCTTCACAACACTGAAATAGTATGCTATAATGTCAAAACCACCATACCAATAATCTGTTGAATATATTGAAATTTATTTGACTGCAACAGTTTCCAATCAAATTAGTTTCAAAATATTCAACAGATTAATTCTTAAATTATTACGGTTAAATATCCATGAACATGCAATAATTATTGCATTCAAAATTACAGAATGGGTAAAAATGAGAAAATGTTATGTTCGATTATTAATTGATCATCGGTTAGTATGTAAAACAACTCATCGAGCACAAACATAGTACCAATTCCCAACACTATGAGCCCGTTAAATTCTAGTGATATAATTTCAACATCTGTCCAGTACCTGCGTCATTGATATTTTTCAATCGAGCGCTCAGCCGCCATGAGGTCAAGTGTCTATTTTGAAGACAAGGTTGCTGACAGCTTCCACCCAAGTTTGGAGATTTAGAACCGGCGTTATTGAAAACTGTCTATTTTGAAAACAATGTTGCGGAAAGCTGTTTTAAATTTTAACCCCAAAATTGGCAGACAACTTTATTAAGGGACCCCACAGGCAAGCTTCCACCGAAGTTTGGAGAAGATCCCGCCGGTAGTTAAAAATGTCACAATAACAACATGAACAATAATCAGGACTCCATGCTCGCATTAACCCTGGCAACTTAGCGGGGCGGGTTATAAGACATGTGGTATTTTCTTGACCTCTAAATGTACATTTCTCAAGGTCACTGCCAGGGCCGGATCCAAACTGATTTTGAACACGTTATAAAGAGTTTGCAGGGGTGGTTTTTAAAGATGTTTTTACTAACCCAGATGGAATAGTGCGTTATTGATTTTACTATGCGGCAGCAAATTTCAGTAACCACGTGATTGTAAGCTCAACGCTGATCACTTCTTTAATCCATTCACCGATGAATCGCTATAAAACTCAAGCTTTTTCCTAGGCAACCATGCAGAGAATCTGTTAAATATTTTGAAATTAATTTGTCTGGAAAGCCTTTGCAGCAGCAACGACTTTCCGGACAAGCAGCAGCAATGACTTTCCGGACAAATTAATTTCAAAATATTCAATAGGGCATTGAAGCTAGCAGAAAATCGGTTCTTTTGTCAATTTTTGGTGGGTGCTGAACATAATGGCTTTATAAGTGTTTTTTCGTATTTCCTCTTGAGAGCGTTACTAACTCAGACGGGTTAGCGCGGGTGTAGTTTTACTAACTTGTATGAAATTCTACTATCCTCGGGTTAATGGGTTAGTGTTAAAAATCGAGCCCTCGTTTGGGCACCATCAGTTTGGGCGACCAACTTATGGAAAACCAAATAAAAAGCTGCTAGGGTAGCTGTATGGTATGTTCTGATACATTTTTTTTCACGAATTTCGGTGAAATATCACCTCCGAGGCTCCTCCTTTGCACCAGCTACACAGCTAAGGGTGCCCAAACTAAAGCCCTGGATTAAGCCCTGACCGCAGAGGCCTGTTTTGGTTGGCTTGACCATACATGGGTTAAAGGGTCAGAGATTGCGGGTATGCAGCTTTCATTCACACTTTGTTGTCTTGAAACTGGTTATAGACTTCAAAATGAAAAGGGTTCTAATTCTGGTCTTGTTTCTAAGAAATAGGTTTATTTATAAGTGTTTTAAAATTTTTATATAGAGCAGCTATTACTAGTACTATTGTTCGTTTTAACCCTTGTCACTCTGATGTCAGTATTCTATCTTTTACAGAGGCAAGAGGTAAAAGCAAAGAAACTAGTGTACATTTTTCAACAATTTTGTCTACGTGAGCAACAGCTTCCACGAAATTTGTTTTAAAATGAACACCAGTTTGTCCTGTAATTTAATTAAAGTGTGGTACGGGTTAAATGCAAACAATGTTGACCTCTAATATCTATACTTACTGGGTCTGATAGTATTGACATAGATAGATATATAACTATATATATAATCTGCAATTTAACCCTTTAACCCTTTATCACTCAAGAAAATGTTAATTTTCTCAGAGTAACTGACCATTTGCAGACCAAGGGAAGACAATTTTTGAAAATTCAACACTGGAATGACTGGATCGGTTATCGAGCCAGTCATTCCAGTGGTAAATTTTCAAAAATAATCTTATTTTGGTCTGCAACTGGACATTTCTCAAGACCACTGTAAATGCCATTTTTGGCTGATACAGGAGAGTTAAAGGGTTAACTCCTGAAAGTAGTATTTCAGTTGTATAGAAGATGTTCCTTAATCCTTATTATATAAATGGTCTGTAGGTAACCTGTTAAACATTGTAAAACTACTTTGATCGTACGTCATCAACATCTCTCAGTCAAGGCACATGTAGTGTCAAAACATTCAACTGAATATTTCTTACATCAAAAGAAATTTGTCTTACCTGGTCTGTGGTGTTTGAAGGGTTAATATTTACCTGATAACAGACCAGGAAAATCTGTGTAGCCTATTAATAGGTTGCGGGTAATTCCTTCACATAACCAATAGTTTGGTTATAAATATACCAGTCATTTGCATAACTGCTTTGTTTGGCTACCTAATATTTAATTTCAGAGATTTTTTGTACAGCAAAATAACTTTCCTGATTGATTACATGCATTGTCATTGTTGCAAAAATCTCCCAAGAGATGAGTTTAACCATTTTTCTAAGTTCTGAAAATAAATCAAGACCTCATTTTCCTGTAACCTAATTTTTGTTCTGCATTTCTTGATGTTGCGTAACCAACATACTCCCTGAACTAAATTTTGAGGCATGTGATAATATGTGCCTTCATATTGCCTCGTACAGCAGTACAGCGAGCAGCTTTATGCATTTATGTGGCATAGTGCATTTGATTTGTCAAATACTTTATTGCATTCATATAATATTATCCTGGATCAGCAGCAATTTTGGATATATAGAAAATCATTTTGTCCGAGGCAAACTTAAGCTTAAAGTGTTAGTTTACATAGCCTTACAACATGGTTGAGTCAGGGATGTGTCCAGAAAAAAATGAGTGCCGGGCGATCCCAGTCCCTAACAGTCTGGGGGTCCTTTTGAAAACTAGATGCTCTGAGAAGTCATTTCCTGCATTTCAAGGGGTTAAAAGAGGAAAATCTGTCCAGTGTGCCGGGCGGACATTGAGGAGTGATAGGCGTGTGGCCTGGCGCCGCCCATCCTGTGCACATCCCTGTTGAGTGCTATGTAATATTATAATATTGATAGCCAAGCCAATGTGGCATGGCTTCTACAACCGGCCTTGAAAAATTTACGCTATACCGCCAGAAGGGCGTACATCATCTGGGCTTCCACTAATGGAAGTCTGGGAGTACTCTTAATACTCCCCCAAAGTTGATGTTCGGATTCCCAAAACAAAAAACAAAGAATTCCTAATCCCCCCCCCCTCCCAAGGATTCCTGTGTTCAGAACTTAATGGACATATGCTCATATTTTAGAAAATTGACCACTGGAATGACTGGCTCGATAACCGAGCCAGTCATTCCAGTGGTAAATTTTGTAAAACGCTTCTTTCTCTAGCTCTGCATATGGACATTTTGTATGAGAAAATTGAAATTTTCTTGAACAAATTTGGTGGTTAAAGGGTTAAGAAAACATTGCTTTTGAATGTCACAGCTACAGCTCCCAACACGTTATGTGCATTGAATTTTGTACTGATATATTTATACAGTATAACTATGCCAAGTGATCCTATTATTTTGTGTAAATGTTGGTTTTAATTTGATGATATTTATTTTATAAATTCAAAAATTTGCTTCATACTACAAGTCCAATTGGCATATTAGAAGATGCCTTCTGACTAATCATTTTTGTCAAAATTACCAGGTTTTTTTTACAGTTCTAATAAACTCCCCATGCCTGGAAAAGTTGAAAATAAAATTCTTTTTAAATGTGTCAAAATATTTTCTTTTTGTTAGATAGGCTTGACGGTTATATTTAAGCCATCTACGGCTTTTCGGCAAAGCTGCTTTTCGCAGTGTATTACACATAGGTGTCTCCCATAATACATGTACATGGCATGATCAGCAATGTTTGAAGCACGTTTTCTCATAGAGTCTTTAGCTTGAAACTTGGCAGATGTCTATCACCATTTGAGCTTTAGAGTTTCGTACGTGTCAGAGTTCCTGTCTTCAATAGTTTTCAAGATAACCAATCCTAAGAAAGTATTTGATGTAATTTAAAGTCTGATAATCATCGCGGGGAGATGCAAACTTTGGCACAGAGATATTGAGGCTAGGATTGCGGGTAAGTAACTTTCTCAAATAAAATCCTTGGCTGTGAATTATAAGCCTCATTACATCATTGCGCAGTACATGTAATGATTGTCATTTGTTTCCGTCAGTTGTCACCCATATGTGGCACAATTTTGAGCCGATCATCAGACAGCTTCTTTATAAATAGCAAAATGTCCACCCCACATGGAGTAATTCACAGTATTATTAAATAGGCCCGCTTGGCTTTCAAGATATTCTTATTTTATTTTAAAATAAATTTGTCAAAATCAATGAAAAGCACATTCTGTGGCTGGTTTTAAAAAGACTTTCGAGCAACACGGATTAGCTAGACTTCCCACTTTAACCCTTTAATGGTCAAATTTGATCCAGAAAATTTACAGGTCAAGAGAATACAATTTTGAAAAATTTATCACTTGAATGACAGACTTGGTTATCGAGCCAGTCATTCCAGCGGTAAATTTTCAAAAATTGTATTCTGTTGTCGTGTAAATGGACCTTCCACAAGACCATAACAGAGGCCGGTTTTGGCCGGTATGGCCATTAAAGGGTTAATGGCGTCACTATGATCTGCAGGCTTTACTACACTACAAAGTACACTGATTTACAGTTGCTTCAGTAAGTGTATTCTAGTTACTAATTAAGATTGGAGGATTTAGTTTTGCAAACCCCAACACATCATAGTTTAACCACTACACCACTGCAATTTCAGATTCCTAAATTCTGTTCCATTTATTTCTGTGATAGGACAGCTGGTGTTCCCTTTGGAAACAATCTCTCAGTCTATAACAGCAACTGCAGTTAAAGCAACAATCTTTCCAAAATATACACCAGCCTCTCTTCAACTTGTTGGTCAATCTTTATAACTATAATTATGAATTTCCTGATCTTCACATCAGCGTGATATGAATTAATTAACCCCTTAACCCAAATAATCTGTTCATGAAAATTTCAATTTTCTTTTAGAAAATGTTCATTTGTAGACCAAGAGATTATTTTTGAAAATTTATCACTGGAATGACTGGCTCCAAAATTGAGTCAGTCATTCCAGTGATTAATTTTCAAAAAGAGGATTCATGTTCCGTAAATAACATTTATCAAGAGCACTACAGAAGCTGTTTATGGCTGGCTTGTATTTTAAAAGGTTCCTGAGTGCATCGGTACTTCCTGCTTTTACGGAAATCTAGGAAATGAAGCTTATTTATCAGCACATCCTCCTAACATTGTAATCAATGTATAATACTAATTTGATAGGTCTTATGTCAGAGAATATTAAGTCATACTTAATAACCTGAAACTGATCATAGGTTGATATATATATATACATGTCGTTTTAATTGCAATTAATGTGAGTGGTTATCATGCTGTTACAGTTTGAACTTCACACTAAGATTATTCAAGAAAATATATAATTAATGTCCATTTACAGGACAAGAGAAAACTATTTTTGAAAATTTACCACTAGAATGACTGGCTCAGCTACCAAGCCAGTCATTCCCGTGATAAATTTTCAAAAGTAGTCGTGATTCCTCAAGACTGCTGTAGAGATAAGTTTTGGGAGATTAATATTCTACAAATGTTAACCCTTTAATGGTCAAGCCGGCCAAAACCGGCCTCTCTTATGGTCTTGTGGAATGTCCATTTACAGGCCAAGAGAATACAATTTCCGAAAATTTACCACTGGAATGTCATTTCAGTGATAAGTGTTCAAAAATATTCTCTTGGCCTGTGAATGGAGATTCAATAGGCAGATATTTAAATTTTCTTGACCAAAGTTTATAACCACTAATGATTAATATGATAGGCTGATGACATCATCTAGAACATGGCATTTTGGTGTAATTTAGGATATTTAAATAAAATTCGGATTCCTTAACTATTTGAGAACTATTTGATAAAAAAGTTTGGTAGAAGCAGCTTTCCTGAAAATTGTTATCAAAATATTCAACAGATTTTCTAGAAATGCAATTTTAATGATTTGTCTTGTCAACAGTCTTTACAGATTAAACTCATTGAAAGCCGAGGCACCAGCAGCTTTTCAACACAATTTTTACTTGCGACTCTCAAGTAGTATAAGTCGGCCTATCGATTTTTTTTACATTTCTGACGATTGACAAAGCTGCATAAGTTGCAACTACAGTGCATTTGTAAATAATCTCTACATCCGATGATATAGATTTCTTTGAATTTATGATGGACCCGATAAATGATTGTTGACACTGATTAGCTTTCATAGTTGATAATCAGTTTATTGATTATGATATGTTAAACGTTAGTATAGTGGACTAGATATTCAAGATTAGCGTATATCAACAATGGCCAGATTAGCCATAATGAAGCGACGCAGGCGGATTAATAACACCATTATTCGGACAATGGTAGGTGGTTTAACGCTTGAACTAGATGAGAAATACATTAATATGTAAATACATGGTTTGTGTGGATAATCTATTGTTGAGGCAAGGATGGAGCGTCTGCTCCACCTAAATGTACATGTAACTTTAAATTATAATATATATATCAATATAGAAATACATAATTTCTAGCTATAGCGCCACCCAGTTTTTACGAGTCTTGAAACCGTTCCCATATCTCATTTTCAAGGCAATCATACAGGAACACTGTTGAATATTTTGAAATTAATTTGACTGGTTGAAACCATGCCCATATCTCATTTTCAAGGCAACCATACAGGAAAACTGTTGAATATTTTGAAATTAATTTGACTGGAAGACATTGCTGCCTAAGGCAGCAATGGCTTCCAGTCAAATTAATTTCAGAATATGCAAGAGAATAATAAGTTTTATGTCGTAAGGAATTTACTTTTTTAGGGATTTGTTGGTGAAAGGTTTGAAACCTAAATTCCCAGAATCCATATCTCAAGGTATCTATAGGCTCCCAGTCATATTATATTTAGTTTCGAAATCTTCACCAGAATATTTATTACATTGTAAATTTATCAAAGACACACATTTCACACACTATAGTCACAGACTTCGATTATTGTAACAGAGCTACGTCATTCTCATTGCGACGACTTGGCTAACATGTGACATATTTGAATATGATATCAGATACTTGAGTGACAGATCGGAACCCTCTATTACCACTTGATGACAATTATGTTGAAAGAAAAGAATTGAAATTTTTGGCCAAATAATTACCGTCCATTTTCAGGCCACGAGACAATGATTTTTGAAAATGTAAAAATAAAGAATGTAATTCGTCTGGCTTTATTAAAAGAATTAATTGGTATTCATTCTTTACCATATGAGTCAAAGACGCATGCGTGTCTGCGTGCGTGTGTGCGTGCGCGTGTGTGTGTGTGTGCGCGCGTGCATAAGTCTTGTTTGCGTGGGTGGGGAGGGGGGTGTGAGCGTGCAGATGCTCCTCAATTTTCTATTTATAATTTTCATCCAGATACTCAACAACCCCGACATGTACAGCCTGTAGGTAGATATATTAACCCGTTAACCCTCAAATTTGTTTTAAAAAATTCTATTTTCTAATAGAAAATGTCCATTTGCAGACCAAGAGAAGACTATTTTTGAAAATTTACTACTGGAACGACTGGCTCGGTTATCGAGCCAGTCATTCCAGTGGTAAATTTTCAAAAATATGAACATTTCTCAAGATCACTGCAGATGGGTCTTTTGCCCAATATGAGTGTTAAAGGGTTAATGTATTTGATACGCAGTGACCGTTATAGATTGATGTCCTAAATCCATTAATCTCAACAATAACTAAGATCTCAGAGTGACCGCTGTAAAGCTGCAAGCATACACGCTGATGCATGGGAGAAATATAAAGGTAATCAATCTTGATGAATATTTGCAAAATAATTTTACTTACATAAGACAACAGCATATTCTAATCAAGTTATGCTGAGCATCTATTGATATCCAGCCCATGCAATGAACCTTTCAAGTTTAGCTATGCCCCAGCCATCCCTAGTTAATCTCCGCCCACACCGCGCTCATGTTGGGATTGATCAATCCCTGAACTTCTTGACTATCAATTTCCAGAAAAATATACAGGGGAACCTGTTGAATATTTTGAAACTTATTTGACTGGGTGCTGTTGCTCAGCCTAAGGCAGCAACAACGCCCAGTCAAATTAATTTCAAAATATTCAACAGAATGTTTATTAAATGGTAAAGACATACAATCTGTACGCGTCGCGGCGTCAGACTATTAAGCATTCATGACATCATGATTATGATGTCAGCCTACACATCATGTAGTTGATTATGATGTCATATGATTGAGTGAGGAAATGGATTCATGAATTGAAGTAGTCTGATTGAATTACTCAGACTCTCAGGTTGAGTGATTTAGTTTTGAACAGTTGAAATGCCAGTATCTCAATTTCAAACCACCCATACGTAAGTGGAAAGATATTTTGAACCTACTCTGAAAATTCCCCAGCCTAAGGTAACAACAGCTTCCCAGTTAAATTAATTTCAAAAGATTTGATAGAATATTTCTTAGATTGTACAGAATTTATTGCACCCAGCCCAAGAATTAATTAATCTAGTAAGATTACCTCAGGGCTCATATGTCAATCAAGTAAATACCCAGAATTCCTCAATAGGTTAAATTTGATACTGAGGTGTATAATATTGGATCTCGCATTCAGTTTGAACAACGCATTGTGTTTCATATTACTGCTCTATCTTTGCTACATGTGTATGTGTGCTGATGTATACTGTATATAAAGTGCATGTAACTTTATTTCCGTCTTCATTATGTACACATTTTGTATTTGCAATGTTGTACTAGTTAATTTGGTGTTTTGTGATTCATTTAATTATTCATATGGTGCAGACTATAATTTACTACATATTTTCAAAGTTTGTGGGCAGGTACACATACACCAGCATGCCCAAATTGAAAATGCGCATAACCCATTTTCGGGTTAAGCAAATTTATTTTAGGTAACCCATTCTTTTTTGCGTAACCATTTTTCATATATATATGTTGTTAGGGTATTTTTCTGACTGATGATGAGAATTATTTAAACTACTTACAAGTATTTACCACCGGAATGACTAGCTCGGTTATCGAGCCAGTCATTCAAGTGCTAAATTTTCAAATATTATATTCTCTTGGCCTGTAAATGGACATTCCACAAGACAATAGCAGAGGCTGGTTTTGGCCGGTAGGACCATTAAAGGGTTAAGATTGATATCTTTCTCCGGCCTGTATTTCCAGCAATCTATATCATTTCAGTTTATGGTCTCCATTTAAATTAACCCTTTAATGGTCAAATTTGGTCATGAAAATTAAAATATTTGCTCATGGAATGTTCACCTGCATGCCAAGGGAGGACTATTTTTGAAAATTATCGATCCAGGCATTCCGTTAAAAAATTGCCTGTTGTTGGCATGCAAATAGACATTCCTTAATCCTTTAACCGTCGAATTTATTCAAGAAAATTTAAATTTTCTCAGAAAATGTCCATTTGCAGACCAAGAGAGGACTATTTTTGAAAATTTACCATTGGAATGACTGGCTCGGTTATCGAGCTAGTCATTCCAGTGGTAAATTAAAAAAATATTCTTCTTGATCTGCAAATGGACATTTCTCATGACCACTGGCAGAATGTGTTTTTGGGTGATATGCATGTTAATGTGTTCCGGTCATGATATGACATCCCTATTTCTCCCACTATAAGCACAACTTGACAGCTTTATAGGCTACATGAGTGTATATAACTTTTGTCACAATGCATGATTATATGTTATCAGATATAGGTTAAAAACCCTTGAACCCTTACAGATTAGAAATGACAAATTCATTTTGATGTAACTAAGGTATATTCTGTTGAACATTTTGAAACTAATTTAAACTGGGAGAAGTTGCTGCCTACCTGTCTTCAACAGGCTCCAGTCAATTTAGTTTCAAATTATTAACACATTTACCTCTGTATTGTTGTCTTGAATTAAATACACCAGCGGAACTACCCCCCCATGAAAAGGGTTAATGAATGTAGGTGGTCAAATTGAGATATTTATGCACTCTTAATTATAATGGACATAGAGTAGACCTGAATAGAGCAATACAGCTTTTGCTATGCCATGCCCATCTCTTGATAAGCTCCACCCACTCTTTGCCCATGTTGCGATCGATCGATCCCGGAATTTCCTGACTATCTATTTTCAGAAAACTATACAGGTAAGCTGTTGAATATATTGAAACTAATTTGACTGTGTGTTGTTGCTATCATAGGAAACATATGTCAGCAACAGCAGCCAGTCAAATGAGTTTCAAAATATTCAACAGCATGTTTATTAAAAACTAATAAATAGTAAAAACATAGAATTTGTACAACAACACTTCATCAATTAACATATTAACCCTCGAATTTATTCAAGAGAATTTTAATTAGATTATCGAGCCAGTCAGTCATTCCAGTGGTAAATTTTCAAAAATATTCTTCTTTTCATCTGCAAATGGACATTTCTCAAGACCACTATAGAAGTCGTTTTTGGCTGATATGGTAAAAGGGTTAAGCGGTTGTGATGAGCTTAGCTTAGCTACATCATCCATGACGTAATTCATTATGACAGCATTCTTACATACACTTCACCTAGTGATTATGATGTCATATGATTGATGGATAAACTGGAATCCTCCATTTATAGCATATAGTAAATTCCTTTTAACACCAGACCCAGAGATCGAGTGGAATAACGACTTTTAGTCAGATTGTATTCAAAATAATAAGCGCCTGTCTAGTTGGAGGTGTTCGTTGATATCCTTTCACAGATATAGATATATGTAGGTGTTCCATTGTAATTTCTGTCTTATTTCAATCCTTTAATGGTCAAATTTGGTCAAGAAAATTTAAATATCTGCCCATTGAATGTCAATTTACAGGTCAAGAGAATACAATTCTTACCAATGTATCACTGGAATGAGTAGCTCGGTTATCAAGCCAGTCATTCTAGTGGTAAATTTTCAAAAATTGTGTTCGCTTGACCTGTAAATGGACATTCCACAAAGCCTCAACAGAGTCCGGTTTTGGGTGGTATGACCATTATAGGGTTATACTATGCGCGACTTATGTAGTGGGATGTTTATATTTAATTAATCCAGTATATGTTTTTTTGTTGATGGAGGGTACATTTTTTAAATGAATGGTATTTAAAGATATAAATGGAAATTTCTGATCTAACATTTATTTTTCAGGTGAATAGGAATTTAGAAGTTTTCAGTGATGCATGAAGATCTAGTCTTAAAAGTCTAACTTAACCTTTAACACTCATATCAGCCAAAAACAGCTTCTGCAGTGATCTTGAGAAATGTCCATTTGCAGACCAAGAGAAGACTATTTTTGAAAATTTACCACTGGAATGACTGGCTCGATAACCGAGCCAGTCATTCCCTTGGTAAATTTTCAAAATCAGTCTTCTCTTGGTCATCAAATGGATAATTTATATGAGAAAATTGAACTTTTCTTGAACAAATTCAAGGGTTATAAGGTTAATCAATTTACCATGAAGACTATATATACATGTAGCGATCCTTTAACCCTTTAATGGTCAAATTTGCACACAAATATTTCAATTTTCCAATAGTAAATGTCCATTTTCAGGCCAGGAGAAGAGTATTTTTGAAAAATTACTACTAATAACTAGCTCGGCTATCGAGCCAGTCATTCCAGTGATGCATTTTAAAAAATAGTCCTCTTACCCTGCAAATGGACATTCGTCAAGACCGCTGCAGATGTCGGTTTTGCCTGGCTTGACCATTAAAGGGTTAATATCAACACTTAAATTTCAGCTTGATTGTTGAATTTATCCTGAAACTAATGTAACTGAGATGGTTTGCAGTCATATATGGTGTCAAAATACTCGACAAAATGTGCATTTCTTACAAGAGATAAAATGCCTTACATTGTCTGTGTAGTTATTAATAGTATTGATTTCATGTAATTAAGTGTGACTAGACCTTTATAAGCGGAATGCACCTTTGACAGCGTAAGACTTATTTTTAGTTGCGGGTAGCATCTCCATACCGTGAGTCACTAGAATTTATTCTGGAGTGTCTCTAAAAATCTACTGAATCAGTTTGGCTCAAGTTCTAATAGAATGAAGGAACTTTCCGTGCAAGAGTAAATTTCCGGACTTTGACCATGATTTGAATAAAAGAACCTGGACATGTTGGATCGAATCAAATTCTGGATCTGTGTATATCTCTATAACTACTGGTCCGATTTGGCTCAAACACAGGAAATGGTTTCTTAAACTATGATTGTTTTTGGCCAGGTCGTTAAATGATAACCTTTTAACTGTCGAATTTGCTCATAGAAAATGTGCATTTGCAGACAAGAGAAGGGTATGTTTGAAAATTTATCACTGGCTTGACTGGCTGGGCTAAAGAGCTAGTCATTCCAGTGGTAAATGTTCAAAAACTGTCTTCTTAGTATCCAAATCTACATTTTAGAGGCAATCTTTGGCTGACATGAGTGTTTAATGTCCATTACTACTAAAAGAACAGTTTATAGAATGGTGTAATTCACGTTTAAAGCCAGTTGAAAACTAGAATTATGTATCCATATGGATGCTTGCATGGATAGTATAACTTGGACAAATTCTGACTGTGCCCTATCATGGAATGAATTGTTGAAACTAAGTCATACTCCTGATGTGCTATTGGGAAGCTGGATATAATTTCTATCTGTATTAAGAGCTTCACAATAAGTCTGGCATGTTTGATGTAAGTATCTGTTCATACATGTACATGCATGTTCTTAACCCTTTAATGGTCAAGCCGGTCAAAGCCGACTGCTGCAGTGGTCTTGATGAATGTCCATTTGCAGGCCAAGAGAAGAGTATTTTTGAAAATCTACCACTGGAATGAAATTATTTTGCTTTTCTTGACCAAATTTTACCATTAAAGGTTTTGTGTTTGATTTATTCAGACAAATGTTCTTTTTTTAGATCCTGAACATTCATCTGTATAAGCTAAAGCGCATGTTGATGCTGTGGTCAGTACTTTATATTAAATACTACTCCTCAGTCCTCAATATATTTTATCCAATATTGCTGAAACTACACCTCTCATGATCATCTACTAGGGATAAGTTATTAAGTCGTGCATCGTAAAAAAGCCACCCAGCCCACCATTCAATTTTAAAATCACTACTGTATTATTAACGAATGGATCTAGATAAAAGTGAGTGGTATATTCCAGAGGGTACATTGTAACTCTTGAAAGTTCAATCTCTTTCTTGATTTTAGAAGGTCATTGATCCCCCACCATTAACCCTTTATTAACCGTTTAACCCTCGAATTTGTTCAAGAAAATTTTTCTTATCGAAAATGTCCATTTGCAGACCAAGACCAAGAGATTATTTTTGAAAATTTACCACTGGAATGACTGGCTCGATAATCGAGCCAGTCATTCCAGTGGTAAATTTTCGGAAATAGTCTTTCTTCTCTTGGTCTGCAAATGGAGATTTCTCAAGATCACTGCAGAAGACGTTTTTTTGGCTGATATGAGTGTTAAAGGGTTAACACTCATAAACGGCTTCTCCAGTGGTCTTTAGAAATGTCCATTTGCTGACCAAGAGAAGACTGTACGAAGTCATTACTGTGGTAAATGTAAAATAATAGTTTTCTTGATCTGCAAATGGACATTATCTATTAGAGTATTGAAGTGTTAACTTCTAAAATCACTACTTCATTATCCCAGAAAGTATTTCAGGAAGTTCAATAAAACATGAGTGGGATGGATAATCTGGTGGTAACTATTGATGTCAAATTGCACTCACCTGATTCCCCCCCCCCCCCCCCCCCCCCCCCCCACCTAGTGGGTCTTGGTTAAGGCTGACCAGTGGACCCATCATTAAAATTTTAAATTGCTACTCCTTCATTGATGACCAAATCTCAATATAACTTGACAGGATATTCTAAGGGTAAAATGCTATTGGCATCTTAACAGAGCCCAATTTTCAATTCACCCCTCTGCTGGATTTTTATGGACACACTTAAATTTTTAAATCACTATGCAATTTATGGAATGCTCCTAATAAATTATCTTGTACCACTTTTTCCTTATTGTGTACCTCAATGCCACACATTTCTTCCACATCAATTTTGATAATACTAATTCAGTCTAATTGTCCATATCAGTGCTCCTTAGAAAAACCCCACAATTAGTTCTTTGTAAATCGAGAAATCTGACTATATGTTGAATGGTATAGAACTTGTTTTTTTAAGTCAGTTCTATTTATACATGTATAATTAATCGACAACAACAGCAGCATCCAGTCATTCTCCAGTTTCAAAATATTCAACAGAAGGTACATAAAAAAGCATCGAAGTTTGAAATTAAACTTCTAGGACATGTTTACCCGTAATTTCAGATATGAAATGGTTAATTTGTTGTAATTTACCTTTAATCATACAATGTATGACAGTATCCTAGCAACACATTATTAAACCACACCTTGAAAAGAAACTGTGTATTATGGTACTATAATAAAAGTGTCTTGTTTCACCTGATTCCTCCTCCCCCCCCCCCCATTGAAAGCACAGACTACCTCACCTCTAACCTTTTAACAATCACCTCGGCCAAAAATGGCTTCTGCAGTGGTCCTGGAAAATGTCCATTTGCAGACCAAGAGAAGGCTATTTTTGAAAAATTTACCACCAGAATGACTGGCTCGATAACCGAGCCAGTCATTCCAGTGGTAAATTTTCAAAAACAGTTTTCTCTTGGTCTGCAAATGGACATTTTCTTTGAGAAAATTTAAATTTTCTTGAACAAATTTAAGGCTTAAAGGGTTAATCCAGCCCATATGTTCCACCTTAATCTTATACACATACATGTAAGCCTCCAGTGTGTTTATCTTTAACCATTTCAATGAAAAAGTAATTATGTACATAGCATATTCTGTTGATTATTTTGAAATTTATTATGACTGGAAGCCACTTACTGCCTTTAAGGCAGCATAATGGTTTCCAGTCATATTAATTTCGAAATAGTCAACAGCTTTCCTGTTTCATTGTATGGATTGGCATGTATTTGATGCATGGAGCAGCGGTGTTGCGTAATCTCCTCTCTCAACCATAACAAGCTACAGAGTTCAGGGTGATGATTTCAACTGCTTGTACCACATGGCTTCATCTGGAATTACTTAACCATTTAACTATGGAATTTAATCAAGAAAATTAAAAAAAATCTTCCTTAAAAATGCCCATTTGCAGGCCAAGAGATGTCTATTTTTGAAATTTTGCTACTGGAATTACTGGCTCGGCCAGTCATTTGAGTGGTAAATTTTCAAAAAAAGTCTTGGACATCTAAATAGTAACAGTTATGGACATAAGCCTGACAGAGGAGAACAGTAATGTGATCCCATACCTTGTCTCCCACAAGATCAAGTTTTAATCTCCTGTGATGGTGAACACTAGGTAAATGAAGATCAGTCTTACAATGCAGAGTAAATTTCACCATAAATAGATAGATAGATAGATATTTATTGCTTTTTGTGCCACTAATCAGCAAACAGTTAATAAGTACAATTGATACACAGTCATAAATAGTGTAGGGTTTGAACAATTAAATGTACGGGTAGCCTATATGCATGCACAGTAATAGGGATATGCTCTTAACCCTTTAAAACTCATATCGACCAAAAATGACTTCTGCAGTGGTCTTGAGAAATGTCCATTTGCAGACCAAAAGAAGACTATTTTTGAAAATTTACCACTGGAATGACTGGCTCGATAACCGAGCCAGTCATTCCAGTGGTAAATTTTCAATAATAGTATTCTCTTGGTCTGCAAATGGACATTTTATATGAGAAAATTTAAATTTTCTCGTATAGATTTTAGTGTTAACGGGTTAAGTAATAAATTCTTTAAAGATCCTCCAGCATTGTTCTCTTAAAATTCCATTTCAATACGTGATCAGCGGAATCTACTATTTCGAGGCCTGCATCCACTAGACAAAAAGCATGATCTTCTGGAGCAATCTTAAGCATTTTAAAGTGTTAAATGATGAATTTGACAAGCTGTACATGTTCATCTTGCCTCAAGATGGTGGTACATTGTGCCTCACAACTGCAAACGGAGAAAGGTGTATATTATAACATTTTAACACTTAAACAGGCCAAAAAAACAACCTCCCAGGAGGTCTTAAGAAATGTCCATTTGCAGACCAAAAGAAGACTATTTTTGAAATTTTACCAATAGGATGACTGGATCGAGAATGATAAATTTTCAAAAATAGACTTCTATTGGTCTGCAAATTGACATTATGAGAAAATTGAAATTTTGATGAACAAATTTGATGGTTAAATGTGATCTAGCAGACAATGCCAGATGCTATATCTCTCTCATAGTGTCTGCTATACAATCATCTTATTAGCTGCAGCTCCTAAGAATAATTTATTAACAAGAAATTCAGTCATGTTTGTCACCTATTACTCCTTTAACTCTGAGAGCCCAGAAACAATAAATGCAGGATTATCATTTATGATGTAGGGAATAGTTTGTTCAAAATTTTGAAAATAATTTGACCTGGATCCACCGGTTCAAGTCAAATTAGTTTTTAAAATATCTAACAGCTTTCCTGTATAGTTAACTTGAAATTGGAAATGGGATTTCAAGGGTCTTTTTCAAGTCTGTTTAGGAGTCTGGAACTAATTCTGGAGATGTATTTTCCCCTGTTTCTGTTTATATTGCGGACTTACATGCCTATGCATAAACTGAACATGCATTGAGAGCTACAATAAGGTATGCTTATGATGGTGAGGTGAGTGAATCATGCATGTTTATGTTTGAGCATGCATGCATGAACAAGATTCTTGTTTGAAAATGCTCTTATCCCATCTGCAGCTTTTAACTCTTTAACACTCATATCAGCCAAAAATGGCTTCTCCAGTGGGCTTGAGAAATGTCCATTTGCAGACCAAGAGAAGACTATTATTTGAAAATTTACCACTGGAATGACTGGCTCGATAATCGAGCCAGTCATTTCAGCGGTAAATTTTCAAAAATAGTCTTCTTGGTCTGCAAATGGACATTTTCTATGATACAATTTAAATTTTCTTGAGCAAATTCATGGATTAAAGGGTTAATCTATTCCATTTTAAGTTCTATCACATCTTTCATACACACACATGATTCAGAAACTAAATGATATATTTAACCCTTTAGCACCCAGACTGGTCAAATACGGTTTCTGCAATTCTCTTGAGACGTGTTCATTTACAGACTAAGAGAAGACTGTTTTGAAATTTTAGCACTGGAACGACTCAGGCTTGATAACCAAGACAGTCAGTTCAGTGCTATAGTTTTAGAAATTTGTTTTTTTGTCATGCAAATTTTCATGATCAAATTCGAGGTCAAATGGTTAAATTTCTGCTGATTATTTGGGAAAAGTGAATTACTGAATGTTGTTTGCGCCTTTGTATTTTAATAAAGTCAAATTGTATCTATTGGTTCTTTTCATATATTTTAGATCCCAATGGACCCGTGAAAAAAGGCTACATTATATATAAATTTGTAAGGTGTTAAAATATTTTTTTAAATATTTTAAAAGTTGATAGCCGAGCCAGTCATTTTAGGGGTAAATTTTTAAAAATAGTCTTCTTGATCTACAAAAGGACAATTTCTATGAGAAAATTTTGTTGAGCAAATTTGATGATTAAATGGTTAAATAGGTAAAGTATTAATTATTTCATAAAACGCCCTTTCTATGTACCAGGGAACTACAGAGGGTCAATCTTAATGGTATGCTGATAGATTTCTTATTAAAAATGTATCATTTTAATGAAAGTTTTTTGTGATAAGAGCTTATACTCATTGTCAATTTATTCCATTAGTTTTTTTTAGAATGAAAATTCAATGAATATTTTACCTAGAATAAGAATACATAGCCTTATAATGTACCATGACGGCTTCAGTGTTCAGTGAGCATGTAGCCTGGCCTAAGTTTGTATTAACCATTTAATGGTCAGATTTGATCAAGAAAATTATAATTTTCTCAGAGTAAATCTCCATTTGCAGACCAAGAGATGACTATATTTGAAAATTTACCACTAGAATGACTGTTGGTAAATTATCAAGATTATCGAGCCAGTCATTGCAGTGGTAAATTTTCAAAACTAGTCTTCTTGTTCTGAAAATGGATCTTCATCAAGATCACTGTGGCGGTCAGTTTCGGCCCACTTGACCACTTAAAGGATTAAAGGACACATACTGTATAGCAAACATCCATTTAAGACGAATATATATCTTTGACTATTAATTCAAAATTTAAATTCTAATATTTAGTTTCGACAGGTCACGGTCATTGCAGAGGTAACTGCGCAGTCTGAATTAAATTGTCTTACTGTTAAGTATGCATATCAGTGATATTTAACTAATTGTTATATGTCGTGTTCAGTGGAACAGATGGACGATCTTAAGTTAGATTAAATATATACGTGTATGTAGTACATAAATTTGTAACTAATTAATTAGCATTGCCTTATCTGAGAAATAACCGTAACCATTTATACCCTTAATGGTCTCTGCTATGGTCTTGCGGAATGTCCATTTACAGACCAAGAAAATACAACTTTTGAAAATTTATCACTGGAATGACTTGCTCGATAAGCGAATAAAAACGAATAATTAAAAAAAATTGTGTTCTCTTGGCCTGTAAGTGGACATTAAATAGGAAGATATTAAAATTTCCTTGACCACATTTGACCATTAAAGGGCTAACTGTTGACACTGAGATGCCTCAATTTCAAGACAGATACGGTGTGCCGGAAAGCTGGTACATATTGTGAAGCTAATTAGACTGGAGCCTGTGATGATGGCCTGATTTTATAGGCAACAACGGCTCCCAATTTAAATCTTCTCATAGAAAATACCCATTTTGCAGAACAACAGATTACATTTTTAAATTTACCGCGGGATCATCGAGCCAGTCATTCCAGTGATACATCTTCAGAAAAAGTATTTTTTAGCCTGCAAATGGACAGTCATCAAGACTACTACAGAACCGGTAAAGTTTCTTGCTTTTTAACGATGTTAAACCTTTAAGACTCATATTAGCCAAAAATGGCTTCTACACTGTTCTTGAGAAATGCCCACTTGCAGACCAAAAGAAACCTAATTTTGAAAATTTACCACTGGAATGACTGGCACGATAACTGAGCCAGTCATTCTAGTGGTAAATTTCCAAAAATAGTCTTCTCTTGGTCTGCAAATGGACATTTTCCATGAGAAAATTTTACATTATACAGAACTGAATAACTTATTTAAGTAAGTTCATATACTATCCAAATGTTCAGTCTCCCTCTAATATATTCTCATAGCAACTATCTATTTCCTTGAGTCAATATTCAGAGTCATTTAAATTCCAAATTTTGTAATCACGATGTATCAGAGTATACATTCTCATAGATCTATATTTTGATTAATTGACTGGTGTCTAAAGAAGTGTTTCAACTGAATGTAAATAAACAGATATTTAACGGTGATAAAACAACAGAATTTAAAACGCATTTTTCTGTATCTCATTTAGATTAGGGTGAGGAAGTGGAAACAGATTGATTATATTTCTTTGACCTTTTAACCTCAGAATTTTCAACTTTTAAATAATCAGTTCCATAATTTTCATATGCTCACTGGTATTAATGTAGAATTTATTACAGGGAACCAGTATTGTCCAAGACAACAACAACCTTCAGCAGTTTCATTTTCAAAATTTGCTCCAAGCTCTGAGCTTCTAAAATTCTTGAACACTGTGTATATGTATGCCTCTTGCTGTATAAGAGTTAATATTGGCATTATACCTGGTTTGTTTAACTTTTGCGAACAGACAAATAAATTGAGATTTAAAGCTGATAAAACAACAGAAACATTTCTCAATGCATATCACTTGTATCAGGTTACAGATTTGAAACTCGAGTGTGAATTAATTGATCATTTCGTTTTAAAAGTTTTAAATTTTTTCATATTTACGTATGCAGTTAAATTTTATTACGTAGTTTAAATTATTATAGCTCGGTGTAAAAATTTATTTAAGTGTTTTTTTCACTGATTTGTACTGGTAAATGAAGTGGCCACATGAATCATTTTTATGCTCCCTGACCATTAATTTTTAAGCTATCGCCACACTCGCTGTAGTAATATATTTTATGCTGACTTGATACTTACATTTAAAATACAAAATTGTTTGAATTTTAAATGTTAGTGAATGCCCATAATAGCAGATCAAGAGAAGACTATTTTTGAGAATTTATCACTGAATGGACTGGCTAGATTATAAATATAACCAGTCACTCCAGTGGTAAGATTTCAAACATTGTCTTCGTAGTACATAGTATTTGTGCATGTGCATATACAGTACAGCTCAGAAATAACTTCAAGAAAATACGATTTTGAACACAATGTAAGAAATGTTTTGTTAAACCTTTTGGACTTAATTCAACTTTCCAGTCTATCCATCGATCATATGACATCATAATCAACTAAGTGATGTGTATGATGATGTCATGAATTACTCGATATAGCCTGTCTTAAACTCTTAATAGTCAGAGATGTTGCACGGATTGTATGTTTTTGTTATTTAATAAAAATGTTGTTGAATATTTTGAAACTAATTTGACTGGTTGCTGTTGCTGCGATAAGCAGCAACAGCACCCAGTCAAATTATTTTCAAAATATTCAACAGCTTACCTGTATAGTTTTCTGGAAATTGATAGTCAGGGAGTTCAGGGATCGGTCGATCCCAACGCAAATGAGGTGTGGGCTATGGATGGGCGGGGCATATCTAAAACTGGAAAGGGCTATTCTGAGCTTGTATACATGTTCATGTCAGACTCCCTATAATGGTCTGCTGGTTTATGCATGCTCTTTCCTGTAGTGAACAATAATTGTCCAAATATTGAAATAAATGTCCATTTCCGACATGAAATCAAGCCGACCAGAACCTGCATTAGTCTAGAGGAATGTCCAATTGCAGGCCAAGAGAAAACCTTTTTGAAAATCTATCACTGGTCATCAAGCCAGGCATTCTAGTGATAAATTAAAAAAAAGTATTTTGGACAATTATTTTAGGAAAATATGTAAATTTTCATTACTAAGTTTAAGGGTTAACTTATTTCAGCAAGTATAGCTATATCCTACTTCCTAGCTATAGCTGGTATGTTGTTGAATACTGAGAAAATGATTTGGTTGAAACTTGTTGTTACCCTAGGCAGCAACAACCTTCAGTCAAATTCTTTTCAAAATAATCAGCATGTTTTATGTGTTTAGTTTGATTTAATTTTCTGAGGAATTGCAATGAAAACGGTTTTACCATAAATATATTATTTATATATTTACTTTATAGTCAAGGTACATTCATGGGTCAGTTCAGATCAATGGTCAGTTATTGGTCAATAACAATAACCTGTATCACGTGATTAGTGAGTCAAATAGTTGACCGACCACTCCTAGGTGTTTAGTATATACATTAGCACTTTGTCACATCTAATGTCTGACAGGTATAGCTTTATAGGCTGCAATATATGGATACACTAAGAATTTGGAAACATTAACAGACATTATTGAGGTATATTAGGCAGGGGAAGTAATTCATCCTTCTGGAAATAGTTTACATTTAGTTTAAAGTACTCATTTTTCTCAAAGTTGTAGATCTTTGTCAGACAGTAACCGCGACAGTGGTGGGCGTGGTAGCGAGCTTGAACATAATCGTGATCAGAGAGGTTAATTACCATATTAATCATTTAGTGGTCATTTCGGCCAAACCTGCTCTGATCTTGAGGTCAATGTCCATAATGGAGCATTCCAGTTTATCCATCAATCATATGATGTCATAATCAACTACATGACGTGTAGGATGATGTCATAATCAATTACGTCATGAATGACGTAGCTAAATTCTTCACAAATGCTTAATTAATGATGGACTAAGTATCGTTGTATGAATTGTATGTTTTTACTATTTAATTACCATGCCTTTGAATATTTTGACACTATCAGTGATCGATCTCCAAACGCGGGTGACGTGTGGGTGGGGCTTAGTCAGAGTTGTGTGTCATGCATTGCTAAAACTGGATTTTTCCATTGCATGCCCAGAGAAGACTGCTTCTGAAGATTTTACCACTGGAATGTCTTAGCCTGCATATGAATATTGCCAGTAACTAAATAACTATCTCACGAGTCTGTTGTGTGAAAAGGGGATTAAGCGGACATATTATTACTGTACATCTTTCAGGGTTAGAAATAAATTAAAAGATGTAGTTGCCCGCAGGGCAACGTATAAAGCCATTTCATGAATTTTCTGGTTGCCCGCCACAGATTAAGGTTGCCCGTATATGTTAAGCTAAATGACAAAGAAAATTAGAACCACGATTGCTTCGTTAAGTAAATTCTGAAAGATGCCCACAATTATTGAGAAATGGCATTAAGCATACTGGTTGCTCTAATAATTAAATAAATAAATGCCTTAAAACGAAGAGTTTGTCAGTAGGTATAAAAACACCATATAATACAATTATTCTGAGTATTTGTCATGGTTGCCCTGTGTACAATTAACAGCCAAAGTTTAGTTGCCCTTTTGAAAATCAGGCAGCAGGGCAAATGGACATTTAGATCCCTGATATATAACCCTTTAAATGGGCAAATCGGCCAAAGCTGACCTCTGCTGTAGGCATGAGAAATTGCAGGCCCACAGAATACTATTTTTGTAGCTAGCCAGTCATTCCAGTGGCAGTGGAAAAATGTAAAAAAATTGTCTTCTTGGTCTGCAAATGGTCAAGATTTGCTATGGAAAAATTTGGGTTTTCAAGGCAAATCTTGACCATTAAAGTGATAATTACAACAATCTGGAAAATTAACTTTGAGTTATCTCGATTATAAAGAATGTGCGGTGTCTCCTGAGTAATTGAGCTCATTAATCATTGTCTTGAATCAATATTCATATCTCAAAACAATTGAGGTCATGATATCATTTGAACTTTTGTTCCAGGTTTTACAATATGACGATCCTCAATACATGGCACACACACACTCCATTGTAATGACTTTGTTTATACAGCAAGCTGGGTTATAATCAGGCATTCTGTATTCCGAAGAAGACAAAGCTGGCCACAATATTTGCATTTGGACTAAAGCATTTCCGGGAGTGACCAGGACAGGCATTATCTCAGTAGTATATAGTAAATAGATACATGATGATGAATACACCTGATTGTACAGCCCTCCAGATACATGATGATGAATACACCTGATTGTACCCTCCTCTACCTGCACCCTCACCTGCCTACCACTAGTCCCTCAGAGGTCATACAGTGCATGGCATCCTATTTACACACAAGCTATAAAGTACATGAAGGCTATACTAGGCAGGATAGTAGCACATGTTAATCCCTTGACACTCCTATCAGCAGAAAATGGCTTCTGCAGTGGTCTTGAGAAATGCCCATTTGTATACCAAGAGAAGGCTATTTTTGAAAATTTACCTTTGGAGTTACTGGCTCGATGACCGAGCCGGTCATTCCAGTGGTCAATTTTCAAAAAGTCTTCTTGGTCTGCAAATGGACATTTTCTTTGAGAAAATGACCATAATTCGAGGGTTATAGGGTATAGGGTTAACTAACCCCTTAGTTGTCAAAAACTCAAGATGGCCAATGTTAACTTCTGAAGAGTAGAATACACTTGTTTCTTAACCTTTTAACACTCATATCATCCAAAAATGGCTTCTACAGTCATCTTGAGAAATGTTCATTTGCAGACCAAGAGAAGTGTTTTTGAAAATTTACCACTGGACTGACTCCAGGTTCAATTGGTGTTACACATTAAAATTCCATTGTCTCAAGCTATATATGTACAGGAAAGCTGTTCGATATTTTGAAACAAATTTGACTTGCACCTATGGTAGCAACATCTCCCAGTCAAATTAGTTTTTACGATAGTTAAGAGAATATTCCCTACATCCTAAAAAATCTGTTGTCTCTGATGTATGAGGGTTAACTGTTTAATTCTCATATATGCCAAAAGTGGCCTCTGCGGTGGTCTTGAGATATGGCTTTTTGCAGACCAAGAGAAGACTATTTTTGAAAACTTACCACTGGAATGACTGGCTCGATAACCGAGCCAGTCATTCCAGTGGTAAATTTTTAAAATAGTCTTCTCTTGGTTTGCAAATGGACATTTGTTATGAGAAAATTGAAATTTTCTTGAACAAATTGGAGGGTTAAATGTGTAAAGGGCTAACACTTCCTCCATGAAATCATATGTCTTGATTACAAATACTTTACAAGCAGTATATGGTCAATGTAACGTGGTGAATATTTATACACACGATGCTGTACTTGCTGCAGATCTTCCAGTCAAAACTCTCACAATTTTGTTTTGCTCAATATATCTGCAGCAATTCGGGCTGGAAATGCGTACTTTCTTATTATAGCCTATATATATATATATATATATTTAAAAACATAATTTCCTTGTAATATTTGTGACTTGTTCGGCTTGAATAACTCTGATAAATTTGTTTTGCAGTTCTAATTTAAATTTTAAATGCGCAGAAATATGTAGCTAGGACATCATCATCAAATAGATTATGCATTTTAGTTTTGAATAAGATTTGCAAAATAATTGCCTCATAATTTAATGATGGAATCGTTCATTCAGTTAATCCTTACCACTCTGATGTCAAAATTTTAAATTTTCAAATTAAATTAAAAGATGAACTGGTGTTCATTTTTCAACAAATTTGGTAGATGTTGCTGTTGTCAGACAGCAATATTGTCCACCAAAATTGTTGAAAAATATTCAACAGGTTCTTTGCTATTGCCACAATAAAAGATAGATAATGGCATCAGAGTCGTAAGGGTTAAGAATTCAACACAGTCAGTGTCACAAACATTGCCCGTTATAATAAGCATAAATGTGTTATCAGTAATATATATATCAGGTCAATCAAATCTGTCACTTTCTAAATTCGTGAAATGTCCAGGTGAGATGTGATGTATTTATTGTTTGTATATATCTGCCCTTGCTATCATCTTTTAGACAGTCAGTCAGATTCAGTAAGTCAGTCAGTCAGTCAGTCAGTTAGACTCGGTCAGTCAGTCAGACTCAGTCAGTCAGGCTCAATCAGTCAGGCTCAGTCAGTCAGTTAGACTCGGTCAGGCAGACTCAGTCATTCAGTCAATCAGTCAGTCAGTCAGACTCAGTCAGTCAGTCAGACTCAATCAGTCAGTCAGTTAGACTCGATCAGTCAGTCAGACTCAGTCAGTCAGTTAGACTCGGTCGGTCAGTCACAAAAGCTAATTCTGGGCTGTATCTAAAAAACTATTGATCTGATTTGACTCAAATTTTAATACAAAGAACTTGTTGTACAGGAGGATTTACAGACTGCCCATGATCCGGCTACACACGATCGGATCAAATTCTGAATCTGTGGATATCACAGAAACTACAGGTGTATTTGGCTAAACCTTTAACAAAGGAAAACCCTAAAAAAAATCCAGAAGATTTGTAAAAATCTACAACCCGCAGCTATATGTACCAAGATTATATCAACCTACCCAGGTAATGTTTATTTGTTTCCTGGCATATCATCGGGTGTATGAGGAACAGTGAGGTGAACATAGAAATAAATAGGCCCAGTGTGTGAGTGCATGCATGAGTATGTCCATCTGTGCGTGCGTGCATGCATCTGTGTGTGTCCTGAGCAACACTGGATGTGTCAAATTTGGTACACGAATATTGAGTGATAATATCTAGCCCTCGGTGTGATAGTAAATTGTGTTACAAGATGTGACATAAATCTGATTTATGCTCAGGTACACTTGCTTAATTAAGCTTTGCCTGTCTGAGATTGTGTATCATTTAGTTCAATAGAGGCAATCACATCTGTCACTCAAGTAAGTATCTGACATAATCATTAAACCTTTAATGGTCAATTTTGGTCAAAGAAATTGTAATATCTTCCTATTGAATGTCAATTTACAATTTTTGGAAATTTATCACTGGAAGAACTGACTCGGTTATCGATCGCCAGTCATTCCAGTGGTAAGTTTTCAAAAATTGTATTTTCTTGGCCTGTAAATGGACATTCCATAAGAGCATAACAGAGGCTGGTTTTGTGCAGACGACCATTAAAAGGTTAAGTATGTTACATGTTAGCTGACTGCACTATCAGAATTACATAGCACAGGAAGAAGATGGAAAAGTCTGTCAGGCATATGTACAAATTGTATGTCTTTGAATTTACTGTTTTATTGGTCTTCTGTTTAGTATATTGAACCGCATTTGGTTGCGAGGTACTGCTATAGCCAGCAACAGCTCAATATAAATCTAAAGTGATGCTAATCTCATCTGAAATGTTGTATTGCACGGATAGAATATGGTTTATAGATTCCATATCATTCATATCCTGTCAGATTCCCTGATCTGTATCGCAATTATCTGTTTTGTAATATCGAGTAAATGTTGAACAGTGATCGACACCATTTTGTCTCCTCAAGCTATTGTGTGTGATGTCATGTAAGCTCCAATGCATCACATTCTTTATTATGTAATGCTCATCCCGTTGAATATTTTGAAGCTAATTTGACTGGAAGTTGTTGCTGCCTGGAGGATTGCTTTTATACCACATTGGCAAACTATAGCTGGAGCCTCAATGACTGAGCATATATAGCTGGAGCCTCTATGACTGAGCGTATATACCGAGGCAGACACACTAGGGTTTTTCTGATTGGTTGAAAAGTAAATCATGACAGCCAGCATAGGGTGTAGAAATGTAGCAACATTTAACTACTAAATCCTTTCTTTCCTTAGCAGCATGATACAAAGTTTAAAATTACCTGAATAGTTTATGATCGGAGTGTTAGATCACCTGAACAGCTATCAAGAGATGGGATTAGTTATCCTTTAAATTTCAAAATATTCAATAGATTACTTGCATGTATAGTTACCTTCACTTCCAACATGTGTATAAAGTGGTCAGAGGTTATGACTAGAAATGGGAGGATGGGCCATAATCCATAGCCAGAAATGGGAGGATGGGTCATAATCTATAGCTAGATATGGGAAGAGGGGCCATAATCCATAGCTAGAAATGGGTGGGGCATAATCCATAGCTAGAAATGGGAGGATGGGCCATAATCCATAGCTAGATATGGGAAGAGGGGCCATAATCCATAGCTAGAAATGGGTGGGGCATAATCCATAGGTAGAAATGGGTGGGGCATAATCCATAGCTAGAAATGGGTGGGGCATAATCCATAGCTAGAAATGGGTGGGGCATAATCCATAGCTAGAAATGGATGGGGCATAATCCATAGGTATAAATGGGTGGCGCATCCATAGAAATAAATCACGCCATTTTCATTATCATGATCGACTAAATGGTATTGACTTTGATAAAATCTATGTCAGCGACAGTTTTTGACAACACCATTCTCAACATCTGACACCAGTAACTTTCCTTCCCAACAAACTCATGTGAGATTGGTTGAGGAACCTCATATGATAATCAACAGTATCAACCTTTTAATGTTCATACCAGCCCCTGCTATGGTCTTATGGAATGTCCATATACAGGCCAAGAGAAAATTTACCACTGGAATGACTGGCTCGATAACCGAGCCAGTCATTCCAGTGATAAATTTTCAAAAGTTGTATTCTCTTGGCCTGTAAACGGACATTCAGTAAGAAAATATTAAAATTTTCTTGATCAAACTTGACCAGTAAAGGGTTAATTCTTTTAATGGTCAAGCCAGCCAAAACCAGCTTTTACACTCTGATCTTGAGGAAGGTCCGTTTACAGGCCAAGAGATGACTATTTGAGATTTTCCCACTGTCACGCCAGTGGGAAACTTTCAAAATGGTCATCTCTTGCCCTGTAAAAGGATATAATGCTTATGACCACTGCATAAGCCATCTTTGGCTTGTCTGAAGCCACAATTCATAGCTCAAACAGTATCTTATAGGAGTTAAACAGACTGGAAGATTGCACTATGTATATATAATATGTAGATCAGTGATCTCAGGTGTTGTTGCATAAAAGTACACCTGTGCATATATTTACTCATCTACTCACAAAATCTACACTCCCAAACTGGCCTATAGTGATAAAACTTTACACAAATTTTCAAGATGACCACAGTATTTAAGTATAATGCACAGAGTGCCTGGCTGGGTGGTCATTAAACAAACAGTTTTATACCATACTTATATATGTGCTTGGAGTTAATAATAAAACTCCCAATACAAAGAAAGGCCTTCCTGCATTAAACCTGTAAACAGATGGACAGGTGGGTGAAATTACCTGGACAATATCATACCATCATGAAGTTGACTTAGATAAGAAAAGACTTGACCGACTTTAATTTGACAAAACTGTGTCTTTTGTCCAATAGCTGGACACTTAGGTTCAGCAGACTATCAATAGTGACAACACAATGATATGCCTACACATGAACACAGAATTACCAGCTATACAGATATACATGTGCATGCATAAACATGTATTATAGGTAGAGAGCTAAAGCGGGTCGATATATTCCTGTGTTATACTCGTACCAAATGCCAGTTGAGAGGCAGTTCACTTTTAGTTGCAAGCAGTGGCAAAGAACTGCGGGAAATCAGTTGATTAAGCAGCAACAACACAACACCGCTGCAAAGAGGCTGCTGTGGCGATGTACGGCCAATTGATAAAGCTATCTAGCAGCAGCAAAGCAGCGGTGTCAAATGCAAATTAAGGCTGCTATTCCACCTTGATTTCTGACAGTGGCAATGCAGAGGCACCCAGTCAGCGGCAATGCAGAGGCACCCAGTCAGCGGCAATGCAGCGGCATCCAGTCAGCAACAATACAACAGAATTCAGTCAGCGGCAATGCAGATGCATCCACTCAGTGGCAATGCAGCGGCATCCAGGCAGTTGAAAGGCAGTGGCATTGAGGCGGTATTGTATTAAGCTGTCAACCAGTCAGCAGCGATGTAGAAACGTTGGAGATGTCCTCTGTAAGCATTTTGATTTAAAATCTCTGTTGTGGGACCCTTTGCTGGATTCGGCATCAATGCACCCTCCCCATTTTATTTCTTAGTTATAATTGGTCTGTTACTATGACTTAGGCGTGTTTAACTTACCGCCGACTCTAGTAGAGTGTATAGTGACATGATATATGTAAATTTTATATATATATATATATATATTACGTCTGGGGATCTAGTCCATTGGCTAACTTATTGCATGTGTTTATATTTTCAACCTATTTCCTTTAGCTAAAGGTATGCATGTAGCTATACTAGCTCACTTAATTCAGTTAGTGTGTGTGAAGTGGATATGTGTAGATCGTTAGCGTTTGTTGTTATTTGAATAACTTCATTCTCGAGTAACCTGAGATTCATTGACTTTGTTGTCTGGAATTAACCCTTTAGCCGTCACAAACCATAAACAGCAAATTCTTTATAATGTATGGGATATTCTGTTAAATATTATGAAACTAATTTGACTTATCTGTTGCTATGCTGGCTATGGCAGCAATATATTCCAGTCAAAGTAGTTTCAAAATATTCAACAGCTGTCATGTATGCTTGTCTTGCAATTGATCCACAGACATTTCAAGGGTTATTTCTCTGATGACAATAATTACTATACATTTGTAGTTTAGATTTTGTTAAACCTTTTGAAAACAAATTGACTGAAAATATTTAACCATCATATGCGGCCAAATTATTTTCAGAATATGCAGCAGATTTTATATTTAAAGGTGCATGTTCACAGCAGAATGGTTCAAAATGAAATTGTTAAATTATTAAAATCACTTCTGTTGAATTCATTATAAAAATGATTGCAATAATGTGCTATATGGTATTATAGAGTATTATAGAGTAACTACATGTAAGTGAAAAAATCATGATACTATATTTTAATGATGGCATAAATTCTAGAAATCCCTATTCACCAAATTTCTTTTGTATTTTTGAAAAGAGACCTGTTATTATTGACTCTAGTGTGTCTATGGGTTGGGGACACTTCAGTCATGACCACTATATTACCCTAACACTATTAACCATTATACCCCTTTAACTCTCAAATTCTTTCAAAATTTTTTTTATTTTCTCATAGAAAATGTCTATTTGCAGACCAAGAGAAGAATATTTTTGAAAATGTATCACTGGAATGTCTCAGTGATAATTTTTCAAAAAGTCCTCTTCACTTGGTCTGCAAATAGGCATTTCTGAAGGCCACTGCGGAAGCCGTTTTTGTCAGGGTTAATCATCAAATGTGTTTAAAAAGTAAACATTTTCTCTGAGAAAATGTTCATTTGCAGAACAGGAAGACTATTTTTGAAAACTTACCACTGTAATGACTGGCTCGGTTATCGAACCAGTCATTTCACTGGTAAATTTTCAAAAATATTCTTTTTCTGCAAATTAACATTTCTCAAGACCATTGCAAACTCCATTTTTGGCCAGCTTCTTTGTTGAGGTGTTAAAATTAAATATATTTACGGCAACTTTCCTTTTCACAGTTAACCTTTTAACACTCATATCAGCCAAAACGCCTTCTGCAGTCCATTTGCAGACCAAGAGAAGACTGTTTTTGACAATTTACCGCTGCCAATGACTGGCTCGATAACCGAGTCAGTGATTCCAGTGGTAAATTTTCAAAAATAGTCTTCTCTAGGTCTCCAAATGGACATTTTTAATGAGAAAATTGAAATTTTTTTTGAACAAATTCAAGGGTTAGAGGGTTAACAAGTACATTATTATTCTTTAGAAATTCTTGGTGCTCTTGCCTGTTAGGGGAAATAACTCTGTATCTAATTATACTATTCTAAATTGTAACCATGTACTCTTATTTACAACCTGCTGTTTTCAATTATGGCACATTAATGTCAACAGTAGATGGATTAACCCCTTTAAGACTCAAATTTGTTCAAGAAATGAATTTTCTCCTAGAAAATGTCCATTTACAGACCAAGAGAAGACTATTTTTGAAATTTTGCCACTGGAACGACTGGCTCGTTATCGAACCGGTCATTTCACTGGTAAATTTTCAAAGATATGCTTCTCTTGGTCTGCAAATGGACATTTTTCAAGACCAGTGCAGAAGCCATTTTTGGCTGGTATGAGTGTTAAATCTTTAACGTGCTTTATTTTGAAATCTCGGACAGTAATATAGTTCTTGCTTCATGAAAAACAATTAAATTAATTAGTTTGAAAAAGATCTGAATGAAAATTGTTGCTGGCTCTGGAAAATTCTGTGCATTTAAATAATTAGTCATAAGGCCAAACAAAATAATATATATTTTCCGATTAGCGGTACAGGCCCCCCCCCCCCCCCCCCCAAAATTCAGGTAGGTAGGCAGGGAATTTTTTTTTTTGCTGAATATGTATCAAATTAAGGTAGAAAATATCATAAAAATACTGAAAATTTAATAAATCCAGCAGTCCAAATTTTCTGGTTGAAAATATTGAGGTGCATGTAGCAACATTTTTGCAGCAGGTAGGTCACAGCTTAGGCCTCATGTGTAAATATCAGGTATGTGTCATGTAGAGGGAAATAGGTTAGTGCTTTTTCCTTCAATTTACGCATATCAATTTCCAGTTAACCATATAGATCTATTTAATATTTTGAAATTAATTTGGTTTCTGCCTCAAAATTAATTTCAAATTATTTGAATTTGTTGTCTATTCTGTAGTCTGAATGGTTAATGCGTCGTTAATGGTCAAGATTGGTCAAGAAAATTCTAATTTTGTTATATTAAATGTCAATTTACAGACCAGGGCTTGAACTGCAGTTAAATGTCCAACAGAATCTTGATAACCGGTCCAGTCATTCCAGTGGTAAATTTTTGAAAATAGTCCGCTTAATTATTAGTCGCCAAATGGACATTTTCTATGAGAAAATTGAAATTTTCATTAAAAATTTTGAGGGTTAAAGGGTTAAGGTATTTGACCTGAATACCTGTATGTGTACGGTTAACAGTCTTCATAACTCAATAATTTGATTTAAGAGGGCAAGAGTGTGCATTCTCATCCTCCCTCCCCCACCCACCCCTAATCTACCCAGCGCATTGAGGTAACCTAGCCTTCCCAGCATTCTCTGCATTTACTCATTGAATAGTGGTGTAATCACTGTACCCGCATTCAAATGAGTTTCCACCACACACACGCACGCATGCACGCACACACACACACACACACCAGGATTTAATCACTGCTAGGAACTGTGGCTTCTGCATTGGTCCTGAGAAATGATGATTAATTCACAGACAACAAGAAGAATACTGAAGAATTAAATTGCCACTGGAATGATTGACTCGATACAGCCATTCCAGTCATACCAGTGGTTAAATGCCCTTGGCCTACAAATGGACTTCACTTAAAATTAAATTATTATCGTGACTAATTTTGAACATTATAAAGTTTTAAGAAAATTGAAATTTATTTGACAACATTTAATGGTTAAAGGGTTTATAAGGCGTTAGATCTGAACCCATGTATGTGTAAGTTTAACAGTCTGTAAAACTGTAGAATCATGTCCACTTATGATTCTTATGAAGCTGCTGCATGATTATATTCTAAAACAAATAATGCTGACATCAATGACTAACTTGAAAAACCCCATGGCTGTCTGACTACATCACTCTGCAGTAATAATTATGCCATGTCTCCTGCGAAATTGATCAATCTTTCTGGATATATCAGACTGAAAATGTTGCAATGGTTGACCTACGTTGGCATTGGTTGAAATAAGGTTTATACAGTAGATACGGCAGTTTCGGATCATCTGCGGTTTCAGATCACTATCTTAATCATCAATCAAATAATTTGGAACCAGGCTTTGATTTAATATTTTATCATGTTTTTCAATAACTTCAGTTTATTGATGACGAAGAAAAATTAAAATCTGTGTTTCAATTGTGTCAGATTTACAGCATTTAATTAATAATAAATCCTGTCTCAATAACCATCCATTACGGTCGACACGAGAACAAGCTCGTCTCTTATGGCGACGGTTTATGCCGAAAATGCTTCTATATACAGCACATGTTTGTATGTGGATGATATTTTTCATATTCTCTTTTTTGCCTTGTCAAAACATAACCATGGGATAAGACAGGTTTCGAAAATATTATTTAAAGTCGTCAAACTGACAGTTTAAATGACAAAGATCTGGAACTACCCAAAGTGATCAAAATTGCTGTATTCGGTCGGCTCACACTATTGTGAAATTCAAAGGGCAAAGGTTAAACTAAATCTTTAATATTTACATAAAGTACAAATGTGTGTCATCAAAATCTAACTGTTTCATTAAAAATTTTCTATAAATAAATTCAAAGGCAATATTTGTTCAAGTAGTGACCCGAAACTGCCTGACATACTGTACAATAATTCAGAGTTAATTTTTACTGATATGTTTCTATGTACCAGAAACGTACCGGGATATGACATTTAATTACTATTCAGTTGTCAAAATTAACGATGATTACATAATTTATGTATAATAGTATAAGTAAGACTTTAAATGCAAAAAGACACATCTTTATATTGAAAGAGTTGCATCCCTTAATAAATTATACCAACCATGTTCAAAACATGCTTGACCAAAGTTAAATAATTTTTAAAGATAAACCCTTGTCAAAACATCATTGACCAAGGTCATACATAGTTTCCAGACATTTGCTTGACCAACATGTCCAAATTTTGGTGACCATGGTCAAATATCTTTTTCGGCACGAACTGAACTCTTCAGTTGTGGTTGAAAATTTCCAGGAACAGTTTAGGAACATTTTAAGAACTTTATGGTTCAAGAACTGTTGGTCAGTTTCTAGTACAGTTTTGGAACATTTTAAGAGCTTTAAAAATCTTATGTGTTCTTTAGTTTTGAAGAAAGGTTTAGGAACATTTTTAAAAACTTAAAACTTCCTAAACTTTTCTTCAGTTGTTCCTGAAAAATTTTCAATAGCTTTTTAAGAGCTTTAGCATTCATTAACTGTTCGTCAATTTTTCCTTCATGATCTGTTCTTTAGATGTTCCTGAAAACCTTTTTGAAGCATTTTAAGGACTAAAGTTCTAGAACTGTTCATAAATTGTTCTTGGATATTTTCAAGAACAGCTTACAAAAGATTTCCTATTAGTTTAAGTTCTTGAACAGTTTTAAAATTGTTTCAGAATGTGTCCAGAATCATTTAAAAACACTGAAAGCTCTAGAAATGTTCATAAATAGTTCTTGAAAATGTTCTAGAAGCCAGTCATTCCAGTGGTAAATTATGAAAAATTGTCTTATCTTGGCCTACAAATGGACATTCCTCAAGACACCTGCAGAGGCGAGTTTTGGATGGATTAACCATTAACCCTTGCCACTCTGAAGTCAATATTCTATCTTTTACCCTGTCAATAGCATAGAAACTGGAGTACATGTTTCAACAATTTTGGTGGATGATGTTGCCGTCTTCGACGGCACCATTTTCCACCAAATTTGTTGAAAAATGTACACCAGTTCATCTTTTAATTTAATTTGAAAATATAAAAATCTGACATCAGTGTGGTAAGGGTTAAAGGGATAACAATGATCAGCAAAATCATGAAAAGATGCAGTGCTTTTGCAATGCGTGGTCTTGAGAAATGTCCATTGCACAGGAAGAGAAAACTTATAAACTTTACCACGGGAATGCGCCACTCCAGTGATCAATTTTCCGAAACAATCTCTTGGTCTGCAAACAGACACTTTCTATGATAAATTTGAAATTGTCCTGAACAAATTGTAATATTAACGGGTTAACCCTTTAAGCCTCGAAATTGTTAAAAAAAATTTAATTTTCTCAAAATAAAATGTCCATTTGCAGACCAAGAGAAGACTATTTTTGAAAACTTCCCACTAATGACTGGCTCGGTTATCGAGCCAGTGATTCTAATTGTAAATTTTCAAAAAGAGTCTTCTGGGTCTGCAAATGAACATTTCTCAAGAGCACTGCAGAAGCCGCTTTTGGTTGATATGAGTATTAAAGGGTTAATGATCTTGAAGTCGGCCAAAATCATCCTCTTCAGTGGTCTCTGAAGCATTGTCCATTTACTTACCAAGAGAACGCTGAAGATTTAACCCTGGTATAGCTTGCTCGATTGATAACCGAGCCAGTCATTCCAGTGGTAAATTGTCAAAAATAGCCTTTTCCTAGCCCGCAAATGAACATTCGTTAAGCAAAAAATATAATTTTCTTGACAACTCCTGACCAGTAAAGTATGTGTATATGTAAAATATTGTTTAATAACCAGTGGAATGGACATGGTTGAGAAATATCAACAGCTTGCAGCAACATTATTTTCAAAATAAATGAACTATTAACCCTTGAACACACAAGCTGGCCAAAAGGTCCGCTTCAGCAGTTGATATTAAGAAATATTCATCGGCAGACCAGGAGAATAATATTTTTGAAAATTTACCACTGGAATGATGGGCTCGATAACCGAGTCAGTCATTCCAGTGATAAATATTCAAAAATATTATTCTTATAATATTCCTAGTTATACAAGTAGTTGTAGGATTACGGTATTTTGTGCTGACGGGTGAGGTCCTGCGTGCCCCTCTGCGCATACCAATCACTAACTGGCTAGTGAGTTACAGTAATTACGGCCAAAATCAGCTACCACAGAATTCCTCTGTGTATCAGAAACTCACATCATGAAAGCCTCACGAGCAAAGTAAGACTTTTGCGAAGTGAGTGTGGTAGAACCGTTTGTGGGCTATGATACTCGGCACTCTCACCGGGTGTGGGTTTGATTCCCTGTCAATTATAATATTCCTGCGAATGGACATTGGTGATGAAAATATTTTAATCCTCTTGACTAAATCTGAGGGTTGTAACTTGTAGGATTAAGCAGTAAAAAGGCTAAGTAAGCAGTGTTATTAAATATAAATATATCCTGTATGTATAATAGGTGATCAATTTCAGGCTATTAACACCAGATCATTGTTAGTTTTATTAATTATCGATTACCAGTCGATTGATCTATCTGAAAGGGGAATTAATGTGTACCGTGCCAGACAGATCAATGTTGCATAATTATCTGAAAATTATTTCTTTCGCTGAAAATTAGTTTTTTTGGTCAATTGGCGTGCATTAATGTGTTCATTCTTGTAATCACAGTACTTATCTCAATTTCAAAGAGATAGGAAATTAAATCAGTTTAATCCTTTACCACTCGAGCTTTCCAAAAACACCTTCTACAGCGGTCTTGTGAAATGTTTATTTGCCGACTAAGAGAAGAATATTATTGAAAATTTATCACTGGAATGCCTGGATCGATAACCGAGCCATGCATTCCAGTGATAAATTTTCAAAGATACTTTTCGCTTGGTCTGCAAATGAACATTTTTTTTATAGGAAAATTTAAATTTTCTTGAACATATTTCAGGGGTAAAGAAGGGTTAATATTCTGAAACTAATTTAATTAATTTGATTACTTCCAGTCCAATTATTTTCACGATATCCGGCGTAGCAATCTTTTACAGAAATTTTGTCTCGCATGAGAAGCAGAAGTAAAACATAAGTATAACTTTTCTGATGGCGGCAATGGCGGCGTCATCGTTAACCTTTGCGTTTTTGCGTTTAGCAAATCGCATTGGCCTATATTTCAGGATAGGTTTAATTGCCTGGATATGAACTAAGCTTAGAATCAGGGAGAAATATTGTTAGGGATCAGAATAATGAGATTGAGGCCACAAGGTCAAAGGTCAAAGTCACTGTGACCTTGTAAAAAAGTATATTCTTGACAAAACCAGCTTATTGTTCAGCATGCATTAGAACTATATGCTTGGATATATGGTTGTCTAATTATGGAGTTAGGAAACAACACAGTGGGATTGAGTAGGCGAAGACCTCTACCAGAGGGTATCTGATCACATGGTCTTCTACCCTAGAAGAATAGATACGAGAGGTTTTACCGAAACTCAATCATAAATATTCACTGGTGACCCTGTGCGAGATTTCTTGCCGAAACTCAATCATAAATAGTCACTGGTGAGCTCAATGATTATGGCATCATCCTACACACCACATAGTTGATTATGACGTCGTATGATGGATGGATAACTGGAAAGGTCCATTGGTGACATGGCTGCATAAACGTCTGGTCTCTGCGTGACATCGTTCAGGCTAATGATGCTTTGGCACATCCTGTACTATTAATCAGCATTGGTTCGGCAGCTGTCTAATTACGGTTTATCAACCATGCGACATGTACCAGCAGTCCTGTGGTAACGATCGATCCTCCCCAGCTGGGTCGACGCGTAAACCAGAGGTCATGGGTTTAAATTGTTCCTCTACCCGGATGTCCTGAGCACCAAAGGTATAAATCCGGTGGTGGAGTGTCGACTCTTAATGTCGATCGTGATCACTGGTATTTCTGTAATGGTCATATAATTCTTTGATAGCAACACAATTAAGCCTCTGTAGTGGTCTTGATACATGTCCATTTATAAGTTGAGAGGCTATTTAAAAAAATGCAATTTGAACATTCAGTAAGAAATTTGTTTGATTTTTTTTACCAATCTTGATCATTAATTATGGTCAAGCTTAGCCCTTTAACCCTCAAATTTGTTCAAGAAAATTTCAATTTTTACTGTACCTGCATTCAAATGAGTTGCCCCCCACCCCCAAATTCCAGGATTTAATCACTGCTACCAAAAGTGGCTTCTACATTGGTCCTGTGAAATGATGATTAATTCACAGACAAAGAGAAGAATGATTGACTCGAGACAGACATTCCAGTCATATCAGTGGTTAAATGCTCTTGCTGTTGGCCTACAAATGGGCATTCCATAAAATTAAATTTTTATCGTGACTAATTTTGAACATTGAAGTTTGATTAACCTTTTAATTCTCGAATTTGGTCAAGAAAATTGAAATTTAGTCGCAAGTCAGAAGATTTTTTTGAAAATGTACCGCTGTAAAGATTGGCTCGAATATTGAGCCAGTCATTCCAGTGGTACATTGTCAAAAATAATCTCTTTGACAGCAAATGGCCATTGCTGAAGACCACTGCAGAGGCCGGTTTTGGCCGACTTGACCATTAACGGGTTAATAGCTCTACATTCCAAGCATTAATTCGGTCAGTATTTATAGCTGTGTTGCTGTTAGTCGTGACCTTGATTGTCTGTCTATATGAAAAGTTCAAATCCAATTCAAAGTGCAAGATGACACCAGCTACATACATGTTAAGGACCAATGTCTTATATCTTTTAACCATTTACCATTCAAGCCAGCCAAAAACAGCTTCTGCAGTGTTCCCGAGAAATGACCATTTGCAGACCAAGAGAAGACTATTTTTGTAAATTTACCGTAGGAATTGACTGACTCGATAACAGAGACATTCATTTGAGTGGTAAATTAGAAAAACAACTCTTCTATTGGTCTGAAAATTGACATTTTCTATGAGAAATTTGAGCGTTAAAAAGTGTTAAAAAGTCATGAAACGTCAAGAATTTCAATCCCCTCATAAATTATGCGGGAATCTTCTTTTTTACTTAAGATAATCTGAATTAATTCTACTTTTGACTCGCTAAACTTGTTGAATGACAAGTCAGGTAACTCTGGTTAATCACGTACATGCTATAATTAGTTGTATAATTTTAACCCACCTTTATATAGAAAATTAAATAAAGTACAATTTATTGAAATTTACAAACATCATGGATATACATGCTCCAAATTTTGATCAGTCTTTGGAACTAAATTTAAATTAATAAAGCTTTTGCAACAGCTTTTGATCAAGTTTGTTCGCCACGTTACTATAGCCATCTTTCAGCACTCGCTTGTGGAAGATTCACGATATAAAGTATATAACAAAAAGTCATTCAACTTTTTTTGTACCACATTTCTATATAAATCTTATACAGATTACTTCAACCATGTTAAACCTTAGAACTGTTGAAATTCCACTGTCTCATCACGACAACTGTATGGGAAAGCTTTTGATTAGTTTGAGACTAAATTAACTGAGGCAGCAACAGCTGCAGCTCCCAGTCAAATTAGTTTCAAAATGATCAGTAGAATATTGCTTACATCGTATTGAATTTATAGTTTCGTGTGTGTGATGGTTAAAGCGTTAAGTCTGAAATATAGTATCGAGTAGATGATAAAATGCATGGGAACTTGTTGAATTTACAAACAGAGCTTTGTAGTTTTTGGAGGTTTCATGTCTGTGTCTTAATCATTTAAGCTTTAAATTTTGTCAAGAAAATATAAATTTTCTCAAAGAAAATGTCAACTTGCAGACCAAGAGAAGGCTGTTTTTGAAAATTTACCACTGGAATGACTGGCTCGGTTATTGAAGCAGTCATAACAGTTGTAAATTTTCAAAAATTGTCTTCTCTTGGTCTGTAAATTGACATTTCTCAATACCACTGCGGAGGGCAGTTTTGACTAATATGAGTGTGAAAGGGTTAAGACAATATACTAATGTTTTTACATATTCAATTCTTGCAATAATAGCAATATTTTCAAAATTAAGACAGCAACAACTGTCAGTCAGATCTCCTTGACTACTCGAGGGCATATTAGAAGATTGAAAAAATAATATGAACACTTTAATCCACAAATTTGTTCAAGATTGATTTCTCTCATAGAAAAAGTCCATTTCTTAATTTTATGAGCCAGTCATACCAGTGGTAAATTAAAAAAATAATCCTGATGTACCCTTACCCCACCGATGTCAAAATTTTTCAAATTAAATTAAAATATGAATTGGTGTGTATTTTTCAACAAATTTGGTGGACGGTGGTGCTGTCTCTCGACAGCAACATCATCCACCAGAATTGTTGAAAAATATTCACCGGTTTATTTGTTATTGACATATGCAGTAAAGATAAAATATTGACATCAAAGTGGTAACGGGTTAAATTTAATATGTGAAGAATTATGCATAAAGTACTTCTAGATATATCAAGTGTATTAACTCTGTAACACTCACAGCAGCCAAAAATGGTTTCTGTAGTGTCTTGAGAAATGTGTATTTACAGACCAAGAGAAGAACATTTTATTAAACTACCACTCGAATGACTGGCTCGATAACCGTCTTGGTCTGCAAATGGACATTTTCTATGAGAAAATTGAAATTTTCTTGCGCAAATTTTAGAAGTAAAAGGTTAATAATTATAATTGTGTTATTATACATCAGCTTTGTGGGTGTTCACTGGCGATACTGAATAATCATTTGCAAGTGTAGCACACTATAGTTGCGACTTAGACAACTTTTCTGGAGATGTCAACACTTTGGCAGACAGAACATGTCCGACCGACAGAGTGAATTATACTAGTTCTGAGTTGCAACTTGCAACTAAAAATTATTTTTCAGAATAAGTATCGCTAAGTAGACATTATAATTTAGAGGAGTTACAGCTGCCATCGCCGTTCATTGTGTACTGGACCCAAGTCGTTTTCCGCAATAACGGAAAACAAAGGAATTCACGGAATTGGTAATTTGAAACACAGGCCTGCACAAATTGTGTAGCCCATTTTTTTGTTCACGCAATGGATACGCAAATATTTTTAGAGCAACCCTTTATGGGGTTATGCAGTTTTCTTTACTTTGTACATAAATATATGTAAAAATGTTACACAAGCCCAAATGGGTTAGCTAAAATAAAAAATGCATAACCCAAATATGGGTTTCACATATTTTCAATTTGTGCAGGCATAAAACGGAAAATTAAATTTTTCTGCAAGATATTGGTAAATTGAAACGGAAACATTATATTCAAACGGAAATTAATGGATAGCAGCATTTTACTGAAGAAAGTGAGCCATTCTCATCTAAGATTGTAAATTATTAGCTCCCTGACTTTCTGCTTTCCGAATATACTAATAACACAACACACAACACAAATTTAGCAGTTTTATTGACTTTGTTAAATGTACATGCAGCTTAGATGATAAAGCTTTCAAAACAGAATGAAACAGATTTTGTGAAGCGGAAAATGGCAAATTCTGAAACAGAAAAGCACTGTCTCTAATTGTTGTTTACAGCCAGTTTGCACGCCGCCAACCAGATTTCTGCCTACTTCAATCTAACTAGCAATCTAAAAATAGAGGCGTGGCTTTGTGCCAATATCGATGGAGGGCTTGCGATGGAGGGCTTGCGAGACACGAATGTCAATCTATGTGATTGACAATATATTAGTAGAATGATAACAACCTGGCAATTTCATTGTGCGTAAGTTGACTGACCTCATTTAGGACGTTTTGTTAACTTAGCTTGGCTATCAATCATAGCCTGCAAGCAAGGTACTCGATACAGGAACGTAGTGGGAGGGTGAGGATCGTGCAATAGGATGAATCGATGAGTAGCCCATGGCTACTAGATTTTAGACTGGGCTACCAAAATTTCTAACTTACTAGCCAGGTTACTGATACCAAAATGTTTCCTTTCATATTTTAAGATTGTTAACAGAAAATCATTTTATATATCTGATGACTATCGCAGGTAGAGCCAGTTTCATTAACTCTTTCAACCCATAAGAAGTAAAGTTTTAAAGATGTATATACATGTAGCATATTCTATTGAATATTTTGAAATTAATATAAGTCATATTTAATTTCAAAATATTCAACAGATTTGCTGTTTGCTTGCAGTGAAGTTAACATACAGTTAATTATCAGTGAAAGGGTTAACATATTCTACGTTAGTAACTCCTAAATTATTATATCCTGTGGTTCTAAGTTTGGGACCCTGTGCACAGATGGAGCATAATTATAAGATTGTACCCTTGAAAAATTAAGTGGGGCCCCCTTAAGCTTACTTTTAGGGTCCCAGGTGGCTACATGGTTAAAAAGCTAAAAATTTATTCGTGTTTTAGTATGACAGTTCAACTTTATTTACACTAGATGTAAATCTATATATACCAATAGATGAAACCGATGTATCAGGAGGGTAACTCAACACAATGACTCTGAATAGTATTCTAGCCTGAGAGTTCAATTTTATCTACACGATGTAAATAAAATTTAAACTGATAGAAGAAACTATTCTAAGGGAGGTAACTCTGAGTATTATGGTAGTATTGAATATATTCCTGTAACTGATGGCAATTCCGCTTTATATACGCGATGTAAATAATAAACTGATAGAACAAAACCAGCCTAAGGGAGGTAACTCTGACTATTATTGTATAGCTTAACCTTTAACACTCATATCAGCCAAAAACGACTTCTGTCATGGTCTTAAGAAACAGCCATTTGCAGACCAAGAGAAGAGTGTTTTTGAAAACTTACCACTGGAATGACTGGCTCGATAACCGAGCCACTCATTCTAGTGGTAAAATTAAAAAAATACGCTTTTCTTGGTCTGCAAATGGGCATTTTTATGAGAAAATTGAAAATTTCTTGGACAAATTCGACGATTAACGGGTTCAAAAAGCTGAATAACCAGGTTATAGTACTCAATACAACACAATATCAGTCAATCAATGGTACTCATACATGCCAAGATTCAGAAACCCGTCATTTATAGCCATTGTGATTCCTGGCGTGAATAATTCTCCATGTATACAAACTAGAGACCAGGCGCAGAGTTTCCTATTTAGCATGGTAGTTGTGGTATGACCATTAGGGAGTAGGCAAGTGATACACTATGTTTTGTTAATCAACATTTATATGAGCCAGAGCAAACTCTCAGACCAGGATCACTTGTTAAATGAAACATTTTTATGTATGAAGAGGACTTAGGCAGTTCTGTTGTATATAATTACTGCAATTGTTTGATATTGATTATTTTATCAGGACTATGTCTGTGCAGATTTAACTCTTTCATGCGGCAACCCTTTAGCAACCTTATCAGCCAAAAATGGCTTGAGCAATGGTCTTGAGAAATGTCTATTTGCAGACCAAGAGAAGACTGTTTTTGAAAATTTACCGCTGGAATGACTGGCTCGATAACCGAGCCAGTCATTCCAGTGGTAAATTTTCAAAAATAGTATTTTCTTGGTCTAGAAATGGACATTTTCTATGAGGAAATTGATATTTTCTTGAACAAATTCTACCACTGGGAGTCATTACATTGTAAGTTTCGAAAAATAATCTTGTCTTGCAAATGGATATTTTCTATGAGAAAACTAAAATTTACTGATCAAATTTCATTATTTAAGGGCTAATTGCGTAATGCATATAGAGATATTATACTGCATTGAATGAACTCGGTGAAAACTAACCCTCAGAAATGCTAACTACGGTTCTAGTTTTTATTGTACCAGTGGGAACTGATTCTGTGTCCACGTATACATGTCTATTGCTTGTTGAGGAAACTTATTATTCTCTTCCAGTGGATCAATAAATATAGAAGATTATATATAAGCTATGGTGGCTTATATAGGGGTGGTTGAGCTGTAAACTTATACTATTATTTGCATTGTATGTATTTATAACATTTAACCCGTACCACTCTGATGTCAACATTCAATCTTTTTATTTTGCCAGTAGCGAGGAAACTTGTGTTCATTTCTAAACAATTTTGAGTGACGATGTTGCTGTCTATGTCAGCACCATCTTCCACCAAATTTGTTTAGAAATGAACACCAGTTCATCTTTTAATTTAATTTGAAAATTAAAAATTTTGTCGATAGAGTGTTAAGAGTCAAATGGTTAAGCCGGCCAAAAATAGCTTCTGTTGTGCTTTTGAGGAATGTCCACTGGATTCATTATAAATCGATAACTAATCCAGTCATTGCATTTTCAAAATTAGCCTCATGTTAAGTTGATATAAGCAAAAATGTCAATTTTCTTGACCAATCTTGATGATTAAAGGATTACTAATAAACTAGTTGTGCTGTTATTTACTGAATCGTTTTGATTGATGTAGATGATTTTTTAATGTATTTTGTTTAACGGTTTCATCCATGTATGTATGTATGTATGTAGGTATTTCTATAGCGCCGATTCCGAAATTAATCGCTCAAGGGCGCTTTACAAAATTAAAATTTTAAGAAAAAAAAAGATGCGTTTTTAGAAGAGACTTAAAAGGTTCAAGTTTATCACAGTTCCGAATGTGTGCCGGGAGGTTGTTCCAGAGTGAAGAGTGTAATCCGTCTATATATTTCACTAGGGGTAAATTATCTCCCCTGAAAATCAGGATCCATTAATAAAAATGGTTTCCATAGCATAAGTGTAGAACAGCTACAGCAGAATTCATTTAAAATTGTACATATGCATCGGTTGTTTTCCAATGGTATTTGCCAGCATTATCTTCCCTTGATGCTTAAAATTAATCACATATCTGGTGAGATGTACTGGATAACTTTAAATCACTGCGTGATAAGAGACTGACCAGCACTGGACCTTATTGTCTTTAACCCTTTAATGATCAAAGTTGGTCAAGAAAATCAAAACATTTGCTTGTTGAATGTCCATTTGCAGGTCAAGAAAGGACTATTTTTAAAAATTTACGACTGGAATGACTGGCTCGGTTATCGAGCCAGACATTCCAGTGGTAAATTTTCAAAAATAGTCTTCTCTTCGCCTGCAAATGGGCATTTCACAAGAGCATAACAGAGGCTGGTTTTGGCCGATATGACCATTAAAGGGTTAAAGCACTGTGTGACAAGTGACTGACCAACACTGGACCTTATGGGTGTCTTAAACTTATCTATAAACTTAGTTTTCTTTACCTTTCAGCCGACCGACTACTGGGTGACCATTCATAATCTGAAGACGTGTAATGATGGTGGAATTCTTGATCCTGATGACCAGGTTATTGATGTGGCCGACGATCGAGAACAGGTAAGAATAGCTCAGTACAGTTAAACTTGTCTATAACAGACACCTGCCTTTGGGGCCAACTAATGGTGGTTTTTATTCACACTTTAACCCTTGAAGCTTCAAATTTTCTAGATGAAAATTTAATTCTCATAGTAAATGTCCATTTGCAGACCAAGAAAAGATTCATTTTGAAAATTTATCACTGGAACGGCTCGGTTATTGAGCCAGTCATTCGAGTGGTAAAATTTCAAAAATAATCGTCTGTTGGTTTGCAAATGAACATTTCTCAAGACCACTGTAGAAGCCGTTTTTTGCTGTCTTGTTTGTTGATGGTCACAATTGTCCAAGAAAACTAATTTTCACTTAGTGAATCCCCATTTGCAGACCAAGAGAAGACTATTAGAATGTATCACTGGAATGACTGGCTTGGTTGTAGACACAGGCGCTCTTTGTGGTAAATTTTCTAAAATAGTTTTATCTTGACCTGCAAATCATAAGGCAACAACAGCTGCCAGTCAACTTGGCTTCAAAATATGCAACAAAATACTCCTTGCCTTAAAAAATTTGTCATTTCTGGTAAGTAAGGGTTAAAGACGTAATGTAATTTCTCAATCTGTAAAAGTAAGGGTTACAGCATAATCACAGCCGTTAAGCCTTTCACCGATGAATTCCTTGTATCTCAATCTCGGGGCAAACAAACAGGAAAGCTGTTGAATATTTTGAAACTAATATGACTGGCTTCTAGTCATATTAATCTCAAATTACTCAAAAGAAACCATTATTTATAAAATCTTAAAGAATATTTTTATTTCAGGGATTTTTTCATTTAAAGAGTTAATCTCCGGGGAATCTGTGGTCGATTTAGTGGCCACTTGTCCTGTTGGCTAATTGCCTATCTGGGCTAACTCTTTAATGGTCAAGCCGGCCAAGACTTGCCTCTGGAGTGCTCTTGCAGAATATCTATTTATAGAAGAATTTCTAAATTTACCGCAGGAATAACAGTCTCAATAACCTAACCAGTCATTACCAGTAGTAAATTTTCAAAAAAAGTATTCTGTTAGCCTGCATAGACATTCAATCAGCAAATATTAAAATTTTCGTGACCAAATTTGATTAATAAATTGTTAATCTCGAGCCTTGTAATAATTACGCATTACAAGGTCGATAGGTTAGCTAATCCCTCTTATTGATGGCTGAAGTGCTATAAATATCTATCCATTATTTGCACAGATTATAGCATATTTTGAAGAACAGAACAGCCCACCGTTACTTCACAATGGCGGAGACGGGGCCAGTGCTAGCTCTGTTGGAACATCCAGTCCCGATATCTTTCAATCAGGGGAGACAACCATGATTGTGCCTATCCCGACCGACCGCCTAGATATTGTTGTTACGCCGAATGATCTGTCTCAAGGTATGAAATATTGGTGTTAGCGTGGTTGCATGCGTGCATTCGTGTGTGCGTGTTGGTATGTGGCATGGTGTGGTGTGTACAGTCAAACCTGCTGGTGTCCTTCAGTTGTCCATCTTACTAACACACGCCCACTCACATAGCTCTGCTGTTCATGGCCAGACTTGCAGTCCTTAGATCTCCTGCTATGTGAAGTAACATTACAGCTGATGTTTGATTGTATAAGTTACTTGTATTATATCCTCAAAATTACTTATTATTATGGCCTTAATTGCATTATTGGCTCTTTATAATACCTATCCGACTCCATCCATCCATCTATCCATCTATCCATGTGACCATCCATCCAACCTATTCATCCATCCATTTATCCATCTATCTATCCATCCATCCATCTATCTATCCATGTGACCATCCATTCAACCTATTCATCCATCCATTTATCCATCTATCTATCCATCCATCCATCCATCCATCTATCCATGTGTCCATCCATCCAACATATTCATCCATCCATTTATCCATCTATCTATCCATCCATCCATCCATCTATCCATGTGACCATCCATCCAACCTATTGATCCATCCATTTATCCATCTATCTATCCATCCATCCATCCATCCGTCCATCCATCATCTATCCATGTGACCATCCATCCAACCTATTCATCCATCCATTTATCCATCTATCTATCCATCCATCCATCCATCCATCTATCCATGTGACCATCCATTCAACCTATTTATCCATCTATCTATCTATCCATCCATCCATCCGTCCATCCATCATCTATCCATGTGACCATCCATCCAACCTATTCATCCATCCATTTATCCATCTATCTATCCATCCATCCATCCATCCATCTATCCATGTGACCATCCATCCAACCTATTCATCCATCCATTTATCCATGTATCTATCCATCCATCCATCCATCCATCCATCATCTATCCATGTGACCATCCATCCAACCTATTCATCCATCCATCCACCCACCCATCCATCCATGTGACCATCCATCCAACCTATTCATCCATCCATCCATTTATCCATCTATCTATCCATCCATCCATCCATCCATCTATCATCTATCATCTATCCATGTGACCATCCATCCAACCTATTCATCCATCCATCCACCCACCCATCCATCCATGTGACCATCCATCCAACCTATTCATCCATCCATCCATTTATCCATCTATCTATCCATCCATCCATCCATCCATCTATCATCTATCATCTATCCATGTGACCATCCATCCAACCTATTCATCCATCCATTTATCAACCCATAGCAGCAACATTATTCATGACGGTGGTTTACAGGTGGCAAATATTGAAAAATTAATCCAGCTCAGGGGAGACAACTTTGATCTATTTTAAAGAGGTTTTATAATTTTACCTCCCTTATTTAAGAAATATCAATGCAGTTGTAAATTTAGCCCTTTAACACTAAAATTTGTTCAAGAATTCATAGAAAATGTTCACTTGCAGATAAAGAGAAGACTTTTTTTGAAAATTTACTACTGGAATGACTGCCTCAGTTATCGGGCCAGTCATTCCAGTGATAAATTTGTAAAAATAGTCTGTTATTCAGCAAATGAACATTTCTCAAGACCACTCACTGGCTGTGCAGGTGTTTTTGGCTGATGTAAGTGTTCAGGGATTCATGCTTATAATACAAACCTTGTGTTGATTACAATAATAATGACTGGTAACATTCACTCGCATTTAACCCTTTACTCCTCACCCACCAGAAATAACTGTTACTAATTTTTTTATGATTTAAGAAATATTTTGTTGAATATTTTGAAATTAATCTAACTACCGGTAACTGTCGATTGAGTTTTAAAATAATCAGCTGCTCTCCTGTATAGTTATTTTCAAATTGAGTCACTGGAATTTCAAGTATTAAAGCGTTAAAATTATATCCCTGTATCAGCCTTGGGGGGGATGGTGTGATAACTACATCATGATGGGGGTCCGGCATTAAAAATGTCCCCTATCCTGCATTGTTGATGCCTTGCAGTTTCATACAGTGTAGTTGATGTATCCAGTGTGATTCCTTGAATCTTCTCCAAGGTGTGCTGTTGTCATCATCAGGACCTGATGATAGGACCTGCATGACACAGTATTGCATGTCATTTCTAGTATGTCTCTGAAGGTTCCCTGTATCAGCCTTGGTAAGATGATAATCTTGTCATCAACCTTAGGCTACAAGACTCAAATCTACTAATATTGTTTCCTGCAATGGATGAACCTCATCTGTCCATCAAGTGTATGACGTCACAATCAATTACATCACATGTAGTCTGATGTCACAATCATAATTGACAGACATACTCAGTCATGAACCTGGAATAGTCTGTCAATTGTACGAATTGTATGTCTGTTATTTAATAAACATTCTGTTGAATATTTTGAAACTGAACTGACTTAGCGCTGTTAGGCAGCAACAGCCCCCATTCAAACTAGTTTCAAGATATTCAACAGGTTAACTTGTATAGTTATCATGAAATTGGAATTTTTGGAATTCAGGATTCAAAGTATGTAAATCGATCTCAACACAGACAAAGCATGGGCGGAGCTTAGCTAGAGATGGGTGGAGCTTAGCTAGAGATGGGCAGAGCATAGCTAGAGATGGGCGGAGCTTAGCTAGAGATGGGCGGAGCTTAGCTAGAGATGGGCGGAGCATAGCTAGAGATGGGCGTGATAAAGCTAAAAGTTAATTCATCTATTGCGTTATAGCGCAGGCTAGATTTGTTAACCCTTACCACACTGTTGTCAGATTTTTAAATTTTCAAATTAAATTAAAAGATGAACTGGTGTAGATTTTTCAACAAATTTGGTGGAAGATGGTGCTGTCGAAGACAGCAACATCATCCACAAAAATTGTTGGAAAATGTATACCAGATTCTTTGCTATTGACGCAGTAAAGGATAGAATATTGACATCAGAGTGGTAAGGGTTAAGCTTACCACATAAGATTATTGTGCTTGTTCCATAAGGGGAGGAGAGAGGAGAGTATTGCATTCAGATCTGCTCAACCTGCAAGACAGTCCAATGACTATCCCTTTTGATATTCTTTTTTTGTATAATTGTGCCTGCCAATCAGCCTCGAAGAAGGCGATGATCACTGACCTTAAATAACGATTTCCTTCTAGTTTTCATGCCTCAGGATAACTTTAAACATGTGTAGTCCATATTAACAGACACCATATAGGCATGTAATTGGCTCATATGTACTGGTATTGTATTGTCAGTTTAAAAGTTCATATAAAGTTTAGGTAAATAAGAAATCTTTGTTAATTAAACAAACTAAATAGGCCGGCAATATGCTAATAAAATATGCCTTAAATATCATGGAGAGGTCGCTTATAATATGAACAACAGAATTTGGATTTGTATAAATAAAAAAAATTTAAATGCTATGTTTTATTGAACTTTAGTACACTTAGCTATTTTAAACCTGAATGTAAATACAGGTAAGTTGTTGGCTAGTTTGAAACTAATTTAACTGGAAACTATACAAAGATTAACCCAGTTCCCTCTTGTATACTGTAAATTATAAGATTACTATATAATCAACCAATTGCTAACATAACTGAAGTAAGTGTTTTGCTTTCTAATAGACAAAAAACACAAGTTTCAATCACATAATTTAAAATCATTTTACAGGTTTTATAATTCGCTTGAATAAAACCCTGTTTAGAAGGCAGGATGATGAACACAGCTTTCAATGAGCAAAAGCTCCTGACTTGCTGAATATTTTGAAAACAATTTGACTGAAACAACTTTCAGTCAAATTGTATTCAAAATGTTCAGCAGGTCCAGAGATAATCCTTGAAATATGTTGTCTGCAAAAACTCAGCAGTCAGATAGTTATCTAGAAAGTGTTTTGTTTGCTTATAAACTATTTTGTTATTAATGAATTATTCACACAGCATGAGACGGACCCATCCACAGACTGACACATTTCTCACCTTATTTTGTTAAATTCTGAATTCAACTGTTACTTTGACAAGAAATCTGACATTTTTAGTGGATATTTATTTATTTAATACTGTTGTGTTCACGCATGTTTTAGGGGGTGGTTAAAATATTCTATAACCCTTGAAACACCAGCATCTCAATTTCAAAACAGTAATATAAGAAAACTGTTAAAGATTTTGAAACTAATTTCACTGGAACCGGCGAGCCCGTTCCATAGTGCGAGCATAAGTTCACCTTTACATATCAGTGTTCAGTAATGGGTCGTATATTCACTATATACTTCAGTTTAGGCATCTAGATGATGCATTATTCGCGCTATTGAACAGGCCCTTGTTATTGCCATGAGAAGCAACAGCTTCCAATCAAGTTAGTTTCAAAATAATCAACAGAACATTCCATACATCGAGTCATTGTATGGATGAATATATTAACCGTATTATTATAGTAAAGTCAGCTAAAAATGTTTTCTGCAATAGTATTGAGATGTATCGATTTGCAGACCAAGAGAAGACAATTTTTGACAATTTACTACCAGAATGACTGGCTCGATAACCGAGCCAGCCATTCCAGTAGTAAATTAAAAAAAAATAGTCATCTCTTGATCTGGACATGGACAGTTTCTCTAAGAAAATTAGAATTTTCCTGAGAAACTTTGACCCTTAAAGAGTTAAAGGTGCATATCAGCACCCAAATGTTTGAAAATAAAATTGTGAAATTTGTAAACTTTTAGAGGATTAAATTGTGTGCTTGGATGTACTGAAACGAAATAAATCTTAACATGATGGTTTCATTCTGTATAAATTAATATAATTTTTAGCCCACCTGGCCAGAATGCATCTTCTTGGTTTCTTGATAGATTTCAACCAAATTTGGTTAGAAGGATCCTCTGGAGGTCGGCTCTAGTTTAAAATGTCTTTAAAAATCTCCGAAACCGCTTGGGGGATTGATTCAAAACTCATGAAATATCATCTAATTCCAGTGGTCATCTCATTTTGTTCGGATATGTCAGTGGCCAATAAGTCCAGGTGAGAGCGATACAGGCCCCTTGGGCCTCTTGTTTAAGTTATGAATTTGAATTAGGGACTCGTGTCTCTATTTTAATTTCACAGATTAAAAAATTGTGTAAATTTATACGTAATGAAATCATCATATGGTAAGATTTTAAAGGTGCATATTCACACTAAATGCTTGAAAATAAAATTGTTAAAATTGAATACTTAAAATTGAAGGCTTAAGTGGCTAGATGTATTGAAACGAAATAAATTTTAACGTATGATGATTCCATTCCATATAAATTAATAAAAGGCCCGTGCCTCTATTTCAATTTTGCAAATTAAAATTTTTTATTAATTTATATGGAATGGAATCATCATACGTTAAAATTTATTTCGTTTCATTACATATAGGCTCACAGTTTAAGCCTCTAAAAGTGTATAATTTAAACAATCTTATTTTCAGAAATTTTACTGTGAATAAGCACCTTTAACAATTTTATTTTGAATCAGTTAGGTGTGAATACACACCTTTGCGCCTTACCATTCTGATGTTAATATTCTATGTTTTACTGTGTCAATATCAAAGAAACTGGTGTACATTTTTCAACAATTTTGCTGGAAGATGTTCCCACCAAATTTGTTGAAAAATGAACACCAGTTCATCTTTTAATTTAATTTAAAATTTGACACCAGAGTGACAAAGGGAAGACTATTTTGGAAAATTTACAACTGAACTGATAACCGAGCCAGTCATTCCAGTGGTAAATTTTCAAAAATAGTCTTCATGATCTATCAATCAATACCACTATCCACCCCAATTCCCCACCGACCCCAGCTATCCAGCTTGCCTGCTTGCCTGCCTGCCTGCCTGCCTGCCTGCCCGCCCATCCGTCTGTCTGTGTATGTGTCTTCTCTCCATTATCATGTTTTTTGGCCAGTAAATCATATAAAGTTCATCTCAAGTTCTCATTACGATAGCTTAGAAAAAATATTGTTGAATATTTATGGATAAAAAGTCTTGTCCATATCAATCTTTGTGGCTTAAGTCATTCATTCCGGGTTAAAACTTATTTCTTATAATTGTAAGAATATATTAACTTCCCTATAAATCGATCTTTATCTTGTAGTAGATTCTGTTATTCAAATTCTCCGCATACCATATTCTCACTAGTAAATATTTTAGACTTGGCCTCATGGGTCAATTACGATTATAATTAATTATATTTTGTCATTTTTTATGTTAACTCTAATTAATTTTAACTCTTTAACTCATATCAGCCAAAAATGGCTTCTGCAGTGGTCTTGAGAAATCTTCATTTACAGACCAAGAGAAAACTATTTTTGAAAATTTACAGCTGGAATGACTCACTGATAAGTGAGCCAGTCATTCCAGTTGTAAATTTTCAAAAATAGTCCTCTCTTGGTGTGCAAATTGACAATTTCAATGAGAAAAATTTAATTTTCTTGGACAAATTTAAGGGTTAAAGGACTAAATTTCACCTTAATATCATATGATCTTAAAAACTACATAATCCACATTTGCAAACTCTTGTAGGTTATTTTGAAATCAGTTTAAGCTGAAGTTGTTGCTACCATAGTCAACGTCAATTTCCAGTCAAGATGTTTTCAACATATTATATATATATATATATATATATATATATATATATATATATATATATATATATATATATGTAACTAACATGAATAGGCTAAAAAAATGTTCTGTGGGGAATAATTATTGACATTGATTATGTTGTGTATTCCCTAAACCATTCTTTCATTACATGCCAACCACACTGTTCTTCACAAGTCTATTAACCCTTTCATGCCAAAGCCGGCTAAAACCAGCTCTACAGCGCTCTTGAAGAATGTCCATTAGCAGACCAAGAGAAGACTATTTTTGAAAATTTACCAGTGGAATGACTGGCTCAATAATCGAGCCAGTAATTCCATTGGTAAATTTTCAAAAATAGTCTTCCTTTGGCCGGCTAATGGACATTTACTTAGCAAATGTTTTGATTTTCTTAGCAAGATTTCGCCACTAAAGGGTTAACACTGTGTTTAACCTTTCAAAATCCAATGCCTCAATTTTAAGACAACTTTACGGGGAAAACTCTTGAATATTTTGAAACTAATACGACTGGGAGCTGTAGCAGCAACATATCCAGTCAAATTAGTTTCAAAATATTCAACATAATATTCCCTATATCGCAATACATCTGTTCTTTATGGTTTGTTAGTGGTAACGTGTTAATAAAACTAGCAATCGATATCAGTATTCGCTTTTGTCTCTCTCTATATATAACATCAAGTATGCAGAGCCATAAGATCAGTCGATAAAACAGTAGTATTATCTGGAGTATGTATCTATTGAGGATATAGACAAATTAACTCTCCCATGTTTCCTGTGAATGGAATAAATTACGTCCCCGGCGAATGCCTATTGTATGTGTGCGGTGTGGGAGTGCGTAGACTGACTAGGTGGTATTAAAGCCTCAGTCAGTAGGTTTGCATTAGCCGTGTGAGTGATAAGTGTTGGGATCTATGCATTGTAGTTTGTGGTTGTTAATTTGTCAAACATAAATAAACAAATAAATAAATACATGTAGAATGTAGATAGAAAGATAGAGAGATAGATAGATAGATAGATAGATAGACAAAGTTGTTTTATGATTATCTAAGAGTCGGTGATAGTTGGTCATGTGTCCAGTGTGTCGTAGTACTAGTACATGTAACTTTGATTTAATTTTATCAAGTCTGCACCTGTTTATGAATACTTAATTAACACCTGCTTGTTGATGAATATTCATGATTACAGGTAGCACACCGTGGACCTGGCTGTGACATCATCATCATCGTCATTATGATTAACTGTACATATTTCTATGTGACTTTTCTACCAGGCTCCGGATTACATGTACGCCGAGGAAGTGAGCCGGCTTTAAATAATATAGTCCCTGAAAATGATGCTATTAAACAAGATGCGAGTAATACAGGAACGTTTCCTAAAAAGGCGAAGCGATGGCCAACTGTGGTGCTTTCTAATGGATCTCTGGGACAGCTCACATCCACTCCAAGAAAGGTGAGTTTCATTATTGCTAGGCCTGTCAATCTCTAGCTTAGTGTGTGCGCGTGTGCGTGCGTGCATGTGTGTGAGTGTGAGACGGTCTGAACGTGTGCTTTCGTGGGTGCATTCATGTGTGTGTGTGTGTGTGTGTGTGTGTGTGTGTGTGTGCGTGTGCGGGTTCGTGCGGGTGCGCGTGTGAGCGTGCGTGTGTGTGTGTGTGAGCACGCATGTGTGCATGCATATGTGAGGATGCATATGTGTCTGCATGTGTATGTGTGTGTATGTATGTGTGTGCTTATGAGTGTGTTTGTGAATGTGTTTGCTGCTTGTTTATCTGTACATAGTTTATTATGTTTTCGAGAGCCTCAGGAGTCAGGAAAACCAATTTACTGATGATATACCATCGATAAATTAGATGATTATTAGCTTAGCTGGCCGTAATGGCCAATTTCTGAGAAAGTCATATAAAAGACTACTTACTAACCACTGGGCCAATTTTAATAAAAAGTGGCTAAACCTTCTTCACAGAAATTAGATTGGTAAATTTTCCCAGTGATCATCTCGTTTTGTTTGTTTGTGTCAGTGACTAATAAGTTCAGGTGAGCGATACAGGACCCTTGGGCCTCTTGTTATTTACTTACAGTACTGGTTATAAATAACTTAACATGTATCCAAAGCAAAAATAGAAACATGTTAGTTAGTACAATTTTGGACACGATGTAAGGAATTTCCTGTTGAATATTTTGATGTAATTTGGTTGGAAGACATTACTGAGACAGCAATGGCTTCCAATCATTCATGGTAACCATTTAATGTTCATACTGGCCAAAGCCGGCCTCTGCTATGATCTTATGGAATGTCCATTTACAGGCCAAGAGAATACAATATTTGAAAATTTACCAGAGGGATGACTGGCTCGGTGGCTCAATAACTGAGCCAGCCATTCAAGTGATAAAGTTTCAAAAATGTTATTCTCTTGGCCTGTAAATGGGCATTCAGTAAGAGAATACTTTGATTTTCCTGACCAAATTTGAGCAGTAAAGGGTTAAGTTCATTTCTAAAAATATATTAAACAGTACACTCTACTTTGTTTTGGAAACATGTTAGTCGTCGCTGTACTGCAGCATAAGAACAGGTTCATATTTTGAAGAATGCGTTGCTAAAAAGTGTTACTGTCTTAGACAGCAACAGTCTTTAGCAGCGCCATTTCTAATAATAGCTTCAAGCATTTTTTCATTGACTCTTGAAATGAATGTAAGTATTAGGCTCTGCAACTCTAGTGTTATCTGTGGCATGCTTTGTTGTCAGTGCAAGCGGGTGGATGGTATTATATTTTTGCCATGACTCATGCTTGCATGTATTAGCCCATACAGATTTTGGTTTTCGCTCAAAGCAGGCTGTGTTAGTGTTGTGTGACTAAGGAAGAAATCTATTGTGCATTTATGAGTCTGTTTAGATTTTAGTTTCATTTCGTAACTTAACCCTTTCACGGCGAAGCTGGCCGAAGCCGGCCTCTGTAGTGGTCTTAGGGAATGTCCGTTTGCCGGCCAAGAGAAGACTATTTTTGAAAATTTACCGCTGGAATGACTGGCTCGATATGACTGGCTCGAGCCAGTCATTCCAGTGGTAAATTTTCAAAAATAGTCTTCTTGGCCTGCAAATGGCCATTCTGTGAGTAAATATTTTAATTTTTTAACCAAACTTAGTCATTAAAGGGTTAACTCTTATTTGGTCATTTGGGGTATGTTAAGAAATTTCATGCCCATCTTGATCATATGACTAGGATGAAAACTAATTTGCTGTCAGCCCATCCACTGACACGCCTTACTAGCCACCCTGTTTAAGCAATAATGAAGTGTTGACCGTCGTGACTGTCCTGAAACCTTATCTAGTTCTAAGCTTTGCAAGCATCTTGATATTAGCAATTTAAATACATGTACAGAGTTACTGCCCCTCAATTTAAAAAGTACGTTCTTTCCATGATCTAATGACCTAGATTTATTTTCGCGCATCATAGCGTAATCTTGAACATATTTTCAGGACCTGGATTCATCCGACGAAGAAGATCACAGAAAGGTACACCCAACACGGTCAGCCACTGCTATTATTCCACCAGAAAAATTAGTGCTTAATCGATTTAACCGTGACGGTTCACGCCAGTCTCTTAGCAACAACCCTAACATGAGAAAATGGTTGGATGCACAGGAGCGACATGAATCTCAATTTCACCAGGTACTGTTAATCCTTTCATCGGCAAATCTCAGAAAAAGTATATTCTTTACTATATAAAAGTTATCCTGTTGAATATTTTGAAATTAATTTGACTGGAAGCCATTGCTGCCTAAGGCAGCAATGGTTTGCAGTCAAATTAACTTCAAAATATTCAACCGCTTTCGTGTATGGTTGCCTTGGAAATGAGGTGGAGAATTCATCAGTGAAAGGAGTAATATTAACACAAGTATTAACCCTTTAACACTCATATCAGCCAAAAACAGCTTCTGGTGTGGTCTTGAGAAATGTCCATTTGCAGACCAACTGAAGGCTATTTTTGGAAATTTATCACTGGAATGACTGGCTTGATAACTGATCCAGTCATTCCAGTGGTAAATTTTCAAAAATAATCTCTGTCTACAAATGGACACTTTGTAGGAGAAAAATTGAAATTTTCTTTAACAAATTCGCGGGTAACATGGCTAAAACAAGATTAGCTAAATGCTCTAATGCACAAGCTGGCTAGAAATTACCTCCACAAAATATATATATATATATATATATATATTATAATTCCACAGAGGTTTTGGCTATTTGCAGGCCAAGATAAAGTTATGTTTTGAAATTTACCACTGGAATAACTGGCTCGATATCAAACCCATTCCAATGGTGAATTTTCAAAAATAGTCTGCTCTTGGTCTGCAAATGGACATTTTCTATGAGAAAATTTAAACTTTCTTGAACAAATTCAATGGTTGAAAGGTTTAGTGTGAATATAGAGCTCAGTCGATTATGATAGTGCTGTCAACACTAGTTTGTGGTTGTTGTCATGGCATCATATATTGACATCATGGAGAAAATACATTTGTGTGAATTAAGCAGAATTTGGCAACAATTGTGTCTGTAAAATGTCTCTTTGGCATGACATGATTATGATGTAATTTAATTAAATCAAATTGATTAACTATGATGTCACAATCTGTGTTATATGCAATAGTGTTGCAGCACTCGGCCAAATTAATTTTCTGAATGATGTTATACAGTTTAATCATGCCATCCCTACAGCACAATGCTAGTTTTGCAACGCTGGACCAATCGAATGTGCTCATAGACAATGCTTAGTGCAATAAAGCTTTTAGCCCTATCTTAAGTATTTGTCTACATGCTGTCATATTGGTGAGATTTTACTATAAATACCTAGCTTTGTATCCACAAATGTTTCACCCCTGTCTCTGAGTGATTCTAGAGACTGAAGATGACATGTCAGGGTCTGATAACAGGTCAGACACCACCTGGTGGGCCAGCTCTCATCCTGCTAGAATAATACCAGTAGACCCCATTCTGTGCAAGTTGCCATTATCTTTTTCCGCCATGGTATGGCATTTAGATGATGACTTATTGGAAAGAAATAGGGTTTTGAAAATTATTTCTAAGGCTCTTCATTCGAAATAACTGTCTCAATATTTATCGAGCTGGTCATTCCAGTGGTAATAAAAATAAAGTTCTTCACATGCAAATGGGCATTCACAACCTGTAAATAAAGGTATAGATCTTGTTGATAAATTTTGATCATTAAATGCTTAACACACTAAATAAAGAAGTCGTGTTCTGCAGGAGCAGATCTGGTGGTAAATTTTCAAAAATGGCCCTTGTGGCCTGCAAATCGGCATTAGCTCGCAAGCCTTATCCCTTTAATGATCAAACCATTTTCAGACCCAGAGAAGCTTATTTTTGATAATTTATAACCGAGCGAGTCTTTGGAAAAATTTTGGGAAATTAACAGAAATACTGTTGATAGATGGAAACTGTCTTGACCAGGTTTAATGGTCAGGATGCTTTAATATCAAGCCCTGAACATGGATATAGAATGAGGACAATTAATAGTCATATGTCATTAAATATTGATAAATGTCGGATCCAGGGATTATTGCATATAATTAAATTAATTGCTAATTACTGGCTTAATTAATTAATGTCATTTCAGACTGAGAGAACAGATCCTATTGGAAGTTCGATGACAACATCATCATCATCCTCGGACACGCCACCGTTCACCTCTCCATCATCGCCGAATCCAAAACGTATGGTTTTGAAGACCGCTAATGGCCCACTGGGTATTCACGTTGTGCCGGATATTGACAATAATGGCAGGTATGCATATGCTTGATTGTTAATCACGTCAGTTATTAATTATATAATAATCATCATATTTTCTGATCTCAAGTCATATTTTGGTGTGCTATTTCTAATGTATTATTAGCTCACCTGGCCTGAAAGGCCAAGTGAGATTATGCCGTGGCGACCGTCCGTCGTCGTCCATCCGTCAACTTTTCCTTTAAACTACCTCTTCAAGAACCACTGGGCCGATTTCAATTATATTTGGCAGGAAGCATCCTTAGGGCATAGGGATCCAAGTTTGTTCAAATGGAGCCAATCGGCCAATTTGCCCAACGACCATCTTGGATTTCGGCCGATTTTAGGAAACATCTTTAAAAATCTTCTCTGAAACCACTTGAGGAATCGATTCAAAACTCATGAACATCATCTAGGGAAAGAGGTAAGCCAAGTTTGTTCAAGAAGACTTGATTGACCAAATGGTTCATTGCCATCTTGGATGACCTAGTTTTCCCAAAAACGACCTCCAGAACCGCTGAAGGGAACAGACCAAAATTTAGGAGATGTGATCAGGGACTAAGGGCCATTAAAGTTTGTTCAAGGGAAGTTGATCCGTCAAAAAACATGGCCACTGTGGGCCAATCAAAATGTAGCATGTTTTCTGTATTCTGAGCTCAAATTTTCAAATTTCGAAATTGTTTGATAAACAGTTTGACGAGCATCTTGGATAATTTTCTTGTCAAATTTCCCATGCTAAAGCAATGGGAAATTTAAAATGTCTTCTCGAGAACAACTAGGCCGATTTCAATTATGTTTGGCAGGAAGCATCCTTTAGGGCATAGGGATCCAAGATTGTTCAAATGAACCCGATCAGCCAATTTGCCCGGTGGCCATTTTGGATTTTGGCCGATTTTAGGAAATGTCTTTAAAAATCTCCGAAACCGCTTGGGGAATCTTCATCTAGGCCAAGACGTAAGCCAAGTTTGTTCAAGAGGACTTGATTGACCAAATGGTTCGACGACCATCTTGGATGACCTAGTTTTCCCGAAAACCACTCCTCCAGAACCGCTAAAGGGATCAGGCAGAAATTTGAGGCATTAAAATTTGTTCAAGGGAATTTGATCCATCAAAAAAACATGGGCCAATCAAAATGTAGTGTGTTTGGCGGCCATATTAAACCCACGCACGCACGCACGCACGCACGCACGCACGCACGCACTTATGTCTTTGAATGCATGCATGTTCAGACACACACGCGCGTATAGTGATGAGGTATATTTAGGCTCTATTCACCATTTTTGATTTCCCTTAGCCATTTAACCTACCAAGCTTGAAATGAAATATTTGTTATAATCAATGTACATGTATGGAATATTCTGTTGAATATTTTGAGATTAATTTGACTGGGAGCTGTTGCTGCCATCGGCAGCAACAGCTTCCAGTCAAGTTAGTCTCAAAATATTTAACCGCTTTCCTGTATAGTTGTCTTAAAATTGAAACACTGGAATTTCAAGGGTTAAATTGTTCACGTAAAAATCCTTCATTTATATGCAGTATATTTCATTGCCCAATAGTTCTGCTATGGCTTTAACCCTTTGACCTCCACATACCAAAACAACCAATTCATTATCATTTAAGGAATATTGTCTTGAATATTTTGAAACTGATTTTAATGTCTACGATAGCAATAGGTTCCCGTCAAATTATTTTCAAGTTACTTTAAAAAATAATCCAACAGCTTTCCTGTATAGTTGAAGGTCTATCGATATCAATATTAGCCTAGGCTGTGGGAGGAAATATACTGAAATTGCCAATGTTCCACAATCCAATGCATCCACCAGTACCAAATAATAACCGTATTAGAAATAAGTTTCTGACCGATAACTCTACTAAAGCTGGTCAGATTGAGTAGGATTTCATAGATCTATTGGACTATGCGTGTGTGTATCGAAATCTAGCCTGATCCAAAATCCTTTATGACCATCCACTACTGGAATATTCTATTGAATATTTTGAATTTAAGTAATAATTTGACTGAGAGTTGTTGCTGCCTATCAATCAAATTAGTTTCAAAATATTCAACAGCTTTCCCATTATAGTTTTCTTGAAATCGATGCATGCGTTAATGGGTTATATATCGTGGTCATATTTAACCCTTTAACACTCATATCAGCCAAAAGCGGCTTCTACAGTGGTCTTGAGAAATCTCAATTTGCAGACCAAGAGAAGACTATTTAAAAAAATTTACCACCGCAATGACTGGCTCGATAACCGAGCCAGTCATTCCAGTTGTAAATTTTCAAAAATAATCTCTTATTTGCAAATTGGCATTTTCTTAACAAATCTAAGGCTTAAAGGTTTATGTTTCTATTGGTACATGTATTTATAAAATCTCAAAAACCAAACATTTAAAAATTCTGTTACAGGGAGATGGGCTTGCTGATTCAGGGTATAGAACCTGGAGGTCTTGTTTATGATGACGGCCGATTGCATGCACGAGATAGGATCATCGAGATTAATGGAACGTGCCTGATAGACGTCTCATTCAATAAGTGAGTCAACCATTTAATGGTGGAGCTGACCAAAACCAGCCTCATGTCCATTTGCAGGGTAAGAGAAGATTATTGGAAAAAATGTACACCTGGAATACCTGGCTTGATAACTGAGCCAGTCATTCCATTGGTACATTTTTTTAAATAGTCATTTCTTGGCCTGCAAAAGGACATTCACTAAGCAAATATGATTTTCTTATTCAAATTTCACCACTAAAGGGTTAATACAGGGCAAATATTACTACTGTGATTAGTTGCTTTTGTGTGCATGTGTGTGTGTGTGCATGCGTGAGTGTGTGCATCCATCCATCTGTGTGTGCATGCATCCATCCATCTGTGTGTGTATGCATCCATCCATCTGTGTGTGCATGCATCCATCCATCTGTGTGTGCATGCATCCATCCATATGTGTGTGCATGCATCCATCCATCTGTGTGCATGCATCCATCCATCTGTGTGTGCATGCATACATCCATCCATCTGTGTGTGCATGCATGCATACATCCATCTGTGTGTGCATGCATCCATCCGTCTGTGTGTGCGTGCGTGCGTGCGTCCATTCATCTATGTGTGCATGCATCCATCCATCTGTCTGTGTGCATGCATCCATCCATCTGTCTGTGTGCATGTATCCATCCATCTGTGTGTGTGCATGCATCCATCCATCTGTGTGTGCATGCATCCATCCATCTGTGTGTGCATGTATCCATCCATCTGTGTGTGTACATGCATCCATCTGTGTGTGTACATGCATCCATCTGTGTGTGTACATGCATCCATCTGTGTGTGTACATGCATCCATCTGTGTGTGTGTGTGTGTGCGTGCGTGCGTACATGCCTGCATACGTGCGGCGTGTGTGTGCACGTCCATCCATCTGTGTGTGTGCATGGACCATGCATCCATCCATCTGTGTGTGCATGCATCCATCCATCCATCTGTGTGCATGCATCCATCCATCTGTGTGTGCACGCATCCATCCAACTGTGTGTGCATGCATCCATCCATCTGTGTGTGTATGCATCCATCCATCTGTGTGTGCATGCATCCATCCATCTGTGTGTGTATGCATCCATCCATCTGTGTGCATGCATCCATCCATCTGTGTGTGCACGCATCCATCCATCTGTGTGTGCACGCATCCATCCATCTGTGTGCACGCATCCATCCATCTGTGTGTGCACGCATCCATCCAACTGTGTGCGCACGCATCCATCCATCTGTGTGTGCACGCATCCATCCAACTGTGTATGCACGCATCCATCCATCTGTGTGTACACGCATCCATCCATCTGTGTGTACACGCATCCATCCATCTGTGTGTGCACGCATCCATCCATCTGTGTGTGCACGCATCCATCTGTTTGTGCACGCATCCATCCATCTGTGTGTGCATGCATCCATCTGTTTGTGCACGCATCCATCCATCGGTGTGTACACGCATCTATTCATCTGTGTGTGCATGCATCCATCCATCTGTGTGTGCACACGCATCCATTCATCTGTGTGTACAACTGCATGCATCCGTCCATCTGTGTGTGCATGCATCCATCCATCTGTGTGTACATGCATCCATCCATCTGTGTGTGCACGCATCCATCCATCTGTGTGTGCTTGCATGTGTGTTTGTCCAGAGTGATAACTCAACATCCGAAATGTGATGCAATCCAGATGAAGTTTTAAATCTGGATCATGGCAAAAGTCTGGAAGTCCTAGGTTATCAATATGGTAATAACCCTAATTGCTTTATAATTTGAACGTAATCGAATCACTAGTTTCTAAAATTCAGCAGCTCTGGACAGACAGACAGGCAGGCATGTAGTCAGACAGAGACACACAGACAGGCAGGTGGACAGACAGACAGGCAGGCAGGCAGATAGACAGACTGTCAGATACAGACAAACACAGACAGACAGGCACACACTACACGCATGCAACTAAATGAATGACTGCATACGCATGCACGCGCGCGTGCGTGTGCGCTCGCACACAACAATAATCATATTGAATTATTGATTATATAGTGGAGCATATTGCCCTGTAATTCTTATGTGTTTGCAATCAATTACAACTTCGTGACATGTACAGTACAGCTCACAAATAGGGTAGAATGTTTCCAAAACAAAATAAAACATGCTGTTGAATACTCCAGTTATGTTCAAAATATTCAACAGAACATTTCTTAAATCATGTTCAGAAATTTTACTAACTAACATACATGTATTTTTGTTTTTGTTTTTGAATGATGCACAGTTATTTCTGAGTAGTACAGTAAAAGTAAACTTTCTGGACTTAGATCGTAAAGTTGCTTCCATAGGTTACCTTTATACTACGTTCTTTCTATCTAGTAAACTTGTATCTTAAACTATCAAGTAATTACGCACTCATTGTGTTATTTTCAGTGCACAAACTATCTTCAAGGAAGCCATGAAAACCGAGGAAATCCAATTATTAGTGCTAAAGCCTGATGCGCCTCCCTTGCCAAAGCAACCACCACCATTGCTGCCTAAACCCAGTGCAAGCGTGCGTAAGGACTCGCTTAAAACTTCACCTCTTGCGAAGCCAATTACTAGTCGAGAAAACATTCATAATGTACAACTATCATCGTCGTCGTCGCCATCTCCGCATCGGACTATAATTAACACCTCATCATCACCTGTTAAGAGTGTTAATACTACTAGGCCAGGTAACCAAATACTAGCCAATACAACTAATAATATCCATCATAAAGACAGTGATAAAGAAAATATTCCTGATTTACGACCGACTGTGAGTAGCAATAAAAGTAACTCCAGACTCTCGGTTAACACAAGTAATACTGACTCTGGAATCGGTAGACATATGTCGGATTCATCTACCAATTCTGAAATTTCTGGCTCCAGTCATTCCTATAACCCGGTGCATAAACAATCGCCATTGAATAAATTAGAAAATTTAATTAGAGGTGATCCGTATCAAGCAAATGGGGGCGTGAATGAAAAAAGAGTTCCGCCCGCTATTCCTGTTCGTTCTCCGTCCACGACGCTATCGTCACCTGTACATGTCGCTGCTCCTAGTGAACGAGGATTTACTGCACCGACAAACACTCGTCGGATTGGCAGGAAAATTGAGATACAGCTAACCAAAGGTGAGTCATGTTGATTGTTAACTCTTTAACACTCATGTCAGGCAAAAACGGCTTCTGTAGTGGTTTCGAGAAATGTCCAATTTGCAAACCAAGAGAAGACTAGTTTTGAAAATTTACCACTGGAATGACTGGCTCGATAACCGGGCCAGTCATTCCAGTGGTAAATTTTCAAAAATAGTCATCTTGGTCTACAAATGGACATTTTCTTTGAAAAAATTGAAATTTGTATAACAGATACATTCAAAATCTCTACAATGCTACAAATATTCTGTTGTAAAAGTCTTTGCACCATATAATACCAATATCTTCATTTTAAGACAACTGTACAGAAAAGCTGTTGTATATTTTGAAATAATTTAGCTGGAACCTGTTGCTGCCATAGCCAGTAACAGCTCCCAGCCAAATTAGTTTCAAAACTGTCAATGGAATGGTCCTTAATATTTTGAAACTAATTTGATTTGGAGCTGTTGTTGCCTACGGTAGCGACATCGCGGTATTGATGTTTAAAGGAAAACTCAACTTACCGTATCCCATTCAGGTGATAGGATTTGCCAATTGCCACCCATAATCAATCCCTGACGTTCTTATTGTACCGACAAGGAAAGATATTCAGTCTATAAAAGCTAAATGTTGATAAATGTTTGTGCGTACGAGTGTGTATGTGTGCGTGCGTGCATACGCGGGTGTGTATGTGAGGCAATATTGAGGAACATGTTACGTACTATATGTGTACTGTAGCTCTGTACTTTCTGTTCAGGTTCTGATGGATTGGGCTTCAGTATTACTACACGAGATAATCCTGCGGGTGGAAACTGTCCTATCTACATCAAGAATATCATGGTGAGAGGGGCCGCTATCACTGACGGGAGATTAAAACCTGGAGACAGGCTGCTTGAGGTAAGTGGAATGCGTGTCACTGCGATATGCTGACTGGCGACAATTTGTAGCAAAATAAGTATTTCACTAACTTAACTCGGCCATAAGGATGTCTAAACCTTTCACTGGCCACAGGAAAATTTAGTTGTGATTCTTGAAAGTTCTTAAAGTGCTTGAATCTTAATGAGCAAATTTAATATCTGGTCCGGACCATCGAGCAAAATTATTTGCGTTTATTCAGACTGTTAACCCTTGAACAATCATATCAGCCAAAAATGGCATTTGCAATGGTCTTGAGAAATGTCCATTTGCAGAACAAGTGAAGACTTTTTTAAATTTACCACTGGAATGAGTCAATAACTGATAATTCACTAAGATAAAATGTCAATATTCTTGAACCATCTGACCACTGAGTTTTTGCAGACAACATATTCCAAGGCTTATATTTTTGGACTTTGATATTTTTAAAACGATTTGACTGACAGTTGTTGGTAGCTAAACCACCAACACCATTCAGACAAATTGTTTTCTAAATATTTAGCGATTCATGAGTGTTTGCTCACTGAAATTATTGACTGGTGGCTTGAAGCAGCGAGACAGATAAAGGCTTAACAGAGATATATTTGTGAATGTTACTTGACTGTCATAATATTCAGTCCCATTCTCCCACACAGCTCTCATAGCCTCACTGCCACTCACACCTTGTTCTTACTTTGCTATTTAATTAATATTTTAGCCGTCTGACTGCTGAGCTTTTGCAGACGACATATTGCAGAGGTTATATCTCTGAACCTGCTAAATATTTTGAAAACAATTTGACTGAAAGTTGTAAACCACCAACAACTTTCAGTCAAATTGTTTTCAAAATATGCAACAAGTAGATGGCTTTTGCACATTGAAATTTTTTCTTGGTGGCTTACAGCAGTGAGACAGTTAATAATACTTATTACTACATACCCAGGTGAATGGTGTGAAGATGACTGGCAGACCCCAATCAGAAGCTGTGTCAATACTGAAACAGACGCCTAACGGGATGACGGTTTATTTAGTCGTATCACGACAGGAAGTTGTTGATGACATGTTTGCCGTGCCACGAGAATTGGTATGGCTTTCAATGCTTATTATTGAATATGGTTGTTTTAAAATAGGTTTGAATATATAAATAAGTAAATAAATAAATAAATAAATAAATAATATCTTAGCTACGTCTTATTTGAAGCGAAGATTGGCTCACCATAGCAGCTAGAATGTGCAGCTGGTGGCATGCCATCACACATCCACATGCTTTCGCCAACTTTGCAGTACTCTTCCTATCCCCCCCCCCCTCCTATCCCAACCCCACATGGGGGTGGGGGAGCCTCTCACAATCCACAATCATATTGCTAACTAACATACTGTGTTTGGTTGAGCTCGTCAACTTTGACTTTCTGCCATCCACCTCCACCATGCCCCCATAACTCACCCAGGGGCAGAACCTAATATAGATGCCATCAGTCATATGGGTAACTCACATACCAAATTTGATTGAATTCCACCAAATGGTTTCGGAGGAGATAGCCAGATAGACAGAAAGTAAAAGGGCCATTCTGTTTAACACCTTTCATATCTATTTAATGTAGATAATATTTACTCCATTTTAATTGTGTGTAAGGAGTCCTAGTGAAGCTCTCTGTTGCTTTAGAAAGCAATGTCTTAAGTCAAATTGTTGTACAAATTTCAGTTATGAAACGGCAACATTTGAAAGCATATTTTTCAATTTAATATAGATGTGATGCTTTTCCCCCAACAATTAAATCAAGTGTTTATTTAACCTTTGCTTAATCTGTTATTGTGATGATGTAATCTCGCTTCATTTTATTTAGCTTTTCTTATTATTTTTATGTTCGATTTCCTCCTGTTTTTAGTTTGGTTTTAATGTTTAATTTGCTGTGGCCTTGTACATTTGTTTAAAATTTCAATATAGTTATTAAATTTTATATAAAATTTCTTGTGAATATTGTGGTGCTTTCAATGTTTGAAATTTTTTCCAAATTGTTACTGCTTTGACACTATCATACCGGAAATGTCCATACATGTATCTTTATGCTGTATGCAATATTAAGTTGAATATTTTGAAACTAATTTGACTTGGAGCTGTTAGTGCCTAGTATGGCAGCAACAGGTGCCAGTCGAATTAGTTCAAAATATTCAACATGTTTCATGTATAGTAGTTTTGAAACTGCGACACTGGAATTTAAATGGTTACATATGGTGGTTTTTGATACATGTATATTTTTTTTCTGCCAAGGGTGAAGTTTTATTTTGATCTTCCTGCATGAATGCTTTATTTAATTATTAAAGTCAATTGTAATTTAAATTTAAATTGATATGAATAACCTTTTAATGGTCAAGCTGGCCCAAAAGCGGCCATTTCAGTTGTCTTGAGAAATTTCCATCAGTAGGTTATGAAACCTTTTAAAAAAACATGGCTGAAATAACTTACTCGATAATGGCGGCATCCAGTTTTATCTATGCCCTGCCCATTTCTAGCTAAGCTCCACCCACGCTTTGCCCATGTTGGGATCGATTGATCCCTGCACTCTTAATCTCACTTTCCAGAAAACTATACAGGTAAGTTGTTGAATATTCTGAAACTAATTTAACTGGGTATTATGGCAGCAAAAGCGCCCAGTCAAATTAGTTTCAAAATATTCAACATGTTTATTAAATAGTAGATATACAGTTCATACAACCTGACGGACTATTTAGCGTTTAAGACAGACTAAATCGAGTCATTCTTAACGTAATTGATTATGATTTCAGCCTACACGTCATGTACGGTAGTTGATTATGATGTCATATGATTGATGGATAAACTGGATTCCTCCATTGAACCACTCATTCCACTGATAAATTAAAAAAAAATTCCTGCAAATGAACTAAGCAAAAAATTACTATTTTCTTAACAAATCTTGACCTGTATATGGTTGAATATGTCTTGTGTTTCATTGAAACATTTTGAATACCAGTAAACAATCTGTTACGTAATCCTGATATAAAACACCATGTCAAAATTGGTCATGACTCGACTGAATGGGCTTTTCCAGTTTTAGCCATACCCCGTCCATCTCTAGCTAAGCTCCACCAATGCTTCGCCTGTGTTGGAATTGATCGATCCCTGAACTCCCTGACTATCAATTGCCAGAAAACTATACAGGTAGGCTGTTGAATATTTTGAAACTAGTTTAACTGGGTGATGTTGCTGCAGCATGTTTATTAAATAGTAAAAACACAATTTGTACAACAACGCTTTAGTCTGTCACCAATTATGCGTTGGTGATGAGCTTAATTATGTGATTGATTATGGCATCATCATCAACATCATGTAGGTGGTTATGATGTTATATGATGGATAGATAAACTAGAAAGGTCCGTTTCAAACATCTAGTTCAAAATGCGCTAATGACGTCATATATTTCATATTTAACCCTGATATCACACTGATGTTAAATTGGTATTGTTAAGAAGTCAGAATAAGCAGGGCTAGTGTACATTTGGGAAACAATGTTGCTGCCAGACGATAGCAAATGTAATGAAATTGACTTTTAACATTTTAAACGGCGTCTACAGTGGTCTTGAGAAATGTAAATTTGCAGACTAAGAGAAGAATATTTAAAAAAATTTACCACTAGAATGACTGGTTCGATAACCAAGCCAGTCATTCCAATGATAAATTTTCAAAAATAGTCTTTCTTGGTCTGCAAATTTACATTTTCTTTGAGAAAATTCTCAAATTGTAATTTTCTAGACCAAATTAATGGCTTAAAGAGTTTAAAACCTAAAAGATTAGCTCCTCGCTAATATACATGTGTAGGTATCACAAATTTTCTATAATATATTAGAAATGCTCTGTTATATCTTTTGAATTTTAATTTGCCTGACAGCAATGTTTTGCGGGCAATTTATTTTTCAAAAGATTGAACAGGTTTCTTGTATAGTTGACTTCAAAATAGAATATATCAGAATTGTTAAACTTGTATCAGCTAAGAAGCAAATTAACCAGTACAGGTGCTTTATTTATGGTTAACAATTATAATTAACCCATAGCACTCAGATATCAAAATATCAAATTTTCAAATTAAATTAAGAGGTGAACCGGTGTTCATTTTTCTACAAATTTGGTGGTCCACCAAAATTGTTGAAAAACGTACCCCAATCTGTTTTGATAGAGTAAAAGATAGAATCTTGATATCAGACTGGTAAGGGTTAAATCAATGTTGTTATTTCCTATCCATTTTGTTTAATTTATTTATTTGTAATTTTTTAGCCTAGTTTGTCATCATTATTAGCATGTAGTTTTAGTGTTGTGTGTTTAGTGTGTGTGTCTCTCTTTGGCTTTTCAGCATGACAGTAGTTCTGTCGTTGTTGTTACTCCTACTACCTCTACTACAACTATTAGTACCGCGAGTGTAACTAGCACAGCCATCGCCACGACTACCACTAACTCTGATGTGGGTCGGGCTGGTGGTATAGCAGCTACCGATACCACAAATCATGCATCCCCTGACATAACGAAATACAGTGCTAAATCACTGTCTGATGGTCATGCTACAAAATTCTTACAGCCTCCGGATCGAGCTAACGCAGATAACGTGGACGGAGTTTTAGAGACGAATCAAGAAATGGAGATATTTTCGTTCAACATTCCGTTAAATGATTCTGGATCAGCGGGATTAGGCGTCAGTGTGAAGGGGAAAACGACACAGACTGCACACGGATTGAAGGATACAGGCATCTTTGTTAAGGCTGTGATCAGTGGCGGTGCAGCTGCAAAGGTAAGTAGGTTGTTGTTGGGTGGGTGGGTGGGTGTTTTGCGTCTGTAAAGTTTTGCATTATGAACTTCAAGACCAGGGGTAGATTTTCAGGATTTTTTCTACTGACCCAGATGGGATAGTGCATCATTGATTGTACTATCCTGCGGCAAATTTCACTAACCAGAAGTTTGTAAGCTCAAACCTGATCACTTCTTTAATCCATTCACTGATGGATCCCTATGCAAAATCAACTCCAAGGCAACTGTACAGGAAAGCTGTTGAATATTTTGAAAATAATTTGACTAGAAGCCGTTGCTGCTAAGGCAGCAACGGCTTCCAGACAAATTAATTTCAAACCATTCAACAGAATATTTGCTACGTTGTAAATAATTTGGTTAATAATATGACTAATGTTACAGCAGAATGCTTGACTAGAAATACTGAGGATTGAAGGTAGCAGAAAATCTGTTGTTTTGTCAATTTTGGTTGGGTAATGAGCATAATGTCATTATAACAGTCTTTTGTATTTCTTCTGAGAGCATTACTAATCCAGATGTGTTAGTGCAGGTGTAGTTTTACTATCCTCGGGGTAACGGGTTAGTGTTAAAATCGAGCCCTGAAGACATGTCTAACTTCTAAGTCAAGTACATAGATTATATATCTAGACATGGATCACCGCCATTCCTTACTTACTAACTACAACCCTCAGCAGTGCACTGTCTCCAAATTCATGGACAATTTCTACATGACTGGAGTGTGGATAATGTGTTGATAACGTCATGAGGATAGCCATGGGTCTGGGAAAGTGGTGGTGTGGTTGGGAGTGTTAATCTACACTTAAGCCTTTAGCCTTTTAACCCTCAAATGTGTTCAAGAAAATTTCAATTCTTGCAGACCAAGAAACAATTTTTGAAAATTTACCACTGGAATGACTGACTCGTTGTTTTGAGTTTTAAAGGGTTAATGGCCATTTGTCAAGGCGGTCAAGATAGACCTTTGTAGTAATCTTGGCAAAATGTCTAATTGCAGACCAAGAGAAGACATTTTTAGCTCGACTTTATGAAGTAAAACGTGCTCTGATCATCGTCCAATGGCGGACCAAGAAACAATTTTTGAAAATTTACCACTGGAATGACTGACTCGTTGTTTTGAGTTTTAAAGGGTTAATGGCCATTTGTCAAGGCGGTCAAGATAGACCTTTGTAGTAATCTTGGCAAAATGTCTAATTGCAGACCAAGAGAAGACATTTTTAGCTCGACTTTATGAAGTAAAACGTGCTCTGATCATCGTCCAATGGCGGCTCGGGGTGGCGTCATCGTCATTGTCATCCAATTTGCATTTAGTTCAACTTATCAGTTCATATCCTATGTTTGGTTACTCATACTGGACACAAACTTGGACACATGCCTCCTTATAAGGGCAAGGTCACTGTGACATTGTTAAAACTTCATTTCTTTTTCAACATTAACATCTCCGTTTAACCCAACTTAGCAGTTCATATCACATATTTTGTCAATCATATAGGACCCACACTTGGGCACATGCTTCCTTATAATGACAGAGCATCACACGATGACATTGAGGTCAAAAGGTCAAAGGGCAAGGACTGACACAGTTTCTGGTAATGTTCACTGCCATGGCTGTATGTGGCTTACCATATTTCATTGTCCCACATGGCTGCGGCTGCACCTAAGAATTAAGCGCACCCATGGATGCATCCAGATTTGTTTCTGGAGCGTAACATTACAAGTTCTATGGATTTTCTTCAAATTTGACTTAAGAATTGACATTTCATTTCAGGGAAATATGTCTGTATTTGTTCATTAGAGCTATCTCCAATAAAAGACTTCATTCATTAAAGAATATTGTTTATGGAGGATAATTGTAGGTCTATAAGAATATCAAATCTGTTACATGAATACCTTGGGAGTCACCCACATTAAGAAAACAGCTTCTGCAGTGGTCATGAGGAATATCCATTTACGGACCAACAGACAGTTTTTGACAATTTATCAATGGAATGCATGGCTACATCAGTGAGACAGTTATTGCAGTGGTTGATTATCAAAGATTGTCTTCTTGGCTTGCAACTCGACATTCACCACTAAGCAATATCTTATTTTACATGTAATAAATATTTACTGCCAGATTTACGTAAGATTTTGTTGACTATTATGAAAACAATTTGACTGAAAGTTGTTGAGTAACAGTAACTTTCAGTCAAATTATTTTCAAAATATTCAACAGGTTTTAGATTAAGCTCCCTTGATGCACTTTTAGATGAGTTAATCAACCTTTTAGCGGTCAAGATTTGATAAGAAACTAATTTTTGCTCATGGAATATCCATTTGGAAGCCAAGCGAAGACGATTTTTGAAATTTTATCGTTAGGACACTGCTTGATTGATCGGTAAAAATTTCACTGAGCATATCTTTAGTAAGCAACAGTTGTAATTTGCTATGTGTCTATATCTTCCTCCAGCATGGACAACTCATAGTTAATGACCAGCTTTTGGAGGTTAATGACATCACCTTGGCCGGTTTGCCAAATACGCAGGCGATGGATAGTCTTCGTCGAGCGATGCAACTTGATGGGCCATTACTAGGATGTATAAACATCATGATTGCACGACGCAAAGGAACACCGCATCCATTTATGGTGCCTGAAAAACATGAAAAGGATAAGAAATTCCGCTTACAATCAGAAGGCGGTGATTCAGTTTTCGAAAAACAAACCGATTACGATTCAACAAATTCTGAAACTTCAGAAGAAACGTTAAAACAGGATAGTAATCCAAATCCTGAGAAACTTAATCCACACAAAGGGAGGTATATTTCTAGTGCTTATTCTAAAAATAAATCACCGGTTAAGCGGTTGAAACCACATATTAGCGGACAGAGTAACAAACCTGATAACAATCTGGTGACGGGTCGAAATGATTCGTATAGTCGTGCCGTACATGAAAGCTTGCAGTTGGAAGATAGTAGATGTACCGCAGATCTGAACAGTTCCTCTGAAGATAGTCAAGTGTTGGGAAATAGACATCATCTTGGAGTACCGACATTAGCTTCTGGGCATGTTGATGTCATCATGATTGAGGATGGGGATGACGAGGAGCCATCACAGGTATTTAATATTAACTGAGTTGACAATGCTATATAAATATTCTTATTGTAAATTCGCATTTGCACCCAAGAGAAGGATATTGTAGAAAATTCACCACTGGAATGAATAGTTTGGCTTATTGCACAGTCATTCGAGTGGCATATTTCTAAAATATTCTCTTATCCTGCAAATGGGCATTTCTCAAGTTTGGATGTTAACGGTCTCGCTGCTGCAAGCCACCAGACAATAATTTCAATGCGCTAAAAGTCCTGACTGTCTGAATATTTTGAAAACAATTTGACTGAGAGTTGTTGGTGGCTTACCTACCAACAACTTTCAGTCAAATTGTTTTCAAAATATTTAGTTGATTCAGATATAACCATTGGAATATGTCATCTGCAAAAACTCAGCAGTCAAACAGTTAACCTTCTTAGCCTTTGAAATTCCTTTGGATCAATTTCAAGGCAACTGTACAGGAAAGCTGGTGAATATTTTGAAAGTAATTCGACCGGAAGCTGTTGTTGCTATAGGCGGAGCAGCTTCCAGTCGATTTACTTTCAAAATATTCAACACAATATTCCTTACTTTATAAAGAATAAGTAGTTCCTGATCTGTGAGGATTAAAGGGTTAATACGTTTACTATTTTAGCACTTGTCTTTATTTTGCTGACAATTAACCAATACAATTAAAATTACAACCCAACCTAGTCTTACATTGCCACTTCCCAGGACCACCAGAACATTGGTCACTGTTATAGAAAATACCTTATTTAGGAAGCCACAAAAGGGCAGGTTGTCAATCTAGGCAGTGTTAGTTATTATCACATGACATGTATTTCAATCATGTCCCCGAGCTTACTGCTCATGTGGACCAAGGGAGATAACTCATAGTGCTAAAAAAAAACACCTGCTTTTAACCCTATACGTGGCGGGCAAAGAATATTTGTGAAAATGCTCTGCTTTGAATGTCTTCATAAAGCAAAGTCATATCAATAACAAGTGTACAAGATGTATCCTCCGTTTCCATAATTGGTGATTTCTAAATTATCTGAGTTATCTTCCTTGGTAATTATGTCAAGATCATAACCAATGAAGACGGTGGCTGATCTTGGAGCAAATGCAGTCTGACATGTTTGTGGTGACAGTGAGCGTGAAATGAGAGCGTTCTTCAGGATTGTTCTTCACCTCTTGGTCTCCCAGATTAAGAGCTTATTGGTTTGATTGGCGTCTATCGAGTCCCTGATTCCAGGTCCCCTTCACGCCATATCTAGGCTGGTTTATATTTCAGTCTATTATTGATAACTTCCCCAGTTTTACACTGGTACCCATTTATACACCTGGATGGAGAGAGACAACAAGGAGTGAGGGAGATTGCCTATGTTTCCACCGATTTCTCATCCGCCACCTGATCGCCTGTCAGTCAAGCAGGATTTGAACTCTGCCTGGCTGAATACCCGTCGATCATGCTAACAGCGCCATGGAAACACTTTATAGCAGGGTCAAAAGGGAACTCATGATCAGGCAGTGGACTTCAACATTGACCTTTTAATGGGCAAGACAGTGAAAACTGACATATACAGTGGACAGTGGTGTTGACGAATGTTAATTTGAAGCCAACTCTGTTTGAAATTTTGCCACAAGAATGACTGGCTCGATAACAGTGATGACTGAGCCAGTCATACTAGTTAAAATTTCAAGAAATAGTGTACTCTTGGCATGCAAATGGTCATTAACTGAGCAAACATTTTGATATCCTTGATCGGTCTTGTCCCCTTAGCCTTTTAACGCTTACCACTCTGATGTCAATATTCTATCTTTTATTGTGTCAATATCAAAGAAACTGGTGTGTATTTTTCAACAATTTGGTGGAAGATGTTGCTGTCTACGATGGCACCATCTCCTACCAAGTTTGTTGAAAAATGAACGCCAGTTGATCTTTTAATTTAATTTGAAAATTAAAATTTTTGACACGAGTGCTAAAGGTTAATGGTCAAATTGTTTCCAGAAAATTTTAATATTTGCCTATTGAGTGTCCATTTACAGGCCAAGAGAATACAATTTTTGAAAATTTACCACTAGAATGACTGGCTCGACAACCGAGCCAGTCATTCTAGTGGTAAATTTTCAAAAATTGTATTCTCTCGGCCTGTAAATGGACATTCTACAAGACCATAACAGAGGCTTGTATGACCATTGAAGGGTTAGATTTCTATTTAACCACTGACCCATTTTTATTAATATTTCTTAAAAGTCAGCATTACCCTCTACCTTTTGTTTATAGTCTTCTGTTTTATTTCATATCTAGTTCAGCAGAAAGAATCGTCCACATTCGACCATCGGTTTGATGAGAACACATTCCTATAGCTCAAGTTCCCATAGCAACGATGAGGATGAAGACGGCAGCAGTGAGGCTCCTCATCCACCGGAGTGGCTAATGCAGTGGGAGAAGCTATGTAGTCAATCATCTGACATCGAGTGAGTATTGAATGATAGCTGTGGATGATTTAGTAGAGTTATCTCATGACATGGTCACATGGCCGATGATAACTGTGCATGTACAGTCCAGATCAGAAATAGGCGTATTATGTTTCCAAAACAAAATAAAACGTAGATTAAATATTAGAAGCCATTTTAGAAGCTGGCTTGACCATAAAGCTAGGATTCCCGAAGCACGGATGCGGTAGGCGTGTGCGTTTTGGTGTGTGGAATACCCGCTTTGTTTGCTTCCATATAAGCGGCATAATATGTTTTTATTCTTTCATTTCGCTGGAGATGCAGGTACAGGAAAACCCTCTCCGTTTGACGCCATTTTATTGATCCCGCCACGCGGGTGTGAGCGGCGAGTGGCTGGATCGCTACATGTAGCGATTGAAAAAATCATTTCTGCATCCGCATGTCGTTCAGCTGCCGCGTATATGGAATCACACATATTAAAGTTAATGATATATTTGATTTTTAACGCATCCGCATCCGCGCTTATGGAATCCTAATTTTAACAGGGTAAAAATCAAACCTGCTAGTAAGTCACAGTATTTGCATGACTAGATCTTTAAGCCTTGAAATTCCAGTGTCTCAATTTGAAGACAACTATACAGGAAAGCTGTTGAATATTTTGAAACTAATTTAACTGGGACAGCAACAGCTTGCAGTCCCAAGTTGTTTCAAAATGGTCAACAGAATATTCCTTGCATCATAAGGAAATTGCCATTCCTAGTCTGTAAGTGTTATGAGATTAATTGGATATCAAAACCCACTGCGCACACGCACCGCCCTGACCCACAAGTCATTTCCTATATTTTTCAGTTTTGACTATGCCCCGCCCATCTCTCGCTAAGCTCCTCTCACACGGCGCTGATGTTGGGATCGATCAATCCATGAACTCCCTAACTTTCAATTTCCAGAAAACTATACATGTAAGCTGTTAAATATTTTGTAACTAATTTGACTGTGTGCTGTTGCTATGCCTGCAACCGCACCCAGTCAAATTATTTTCAAAATATTCAACAGAAAGTTTATTAAATGGTAAGGACATGCAATTCGTATAACGTGACTATTAAGCGTTAAAGACGGACTAAATCGAACCATTCATGCCATAATGAATTATGACATCATCCTACATGTGACTTAGTGGATTATGACATCATATGACATCAGATGATGGATGGATAAATTGGTCCATTAATGTGTATTGAGATATCATGTCTTTTAGTAACACCATCTGCTGCTTGTTGGTGCTTCTTAAAGCAGTAGTTGTTTCTGACCGGTGTCTCTGTATTTGTGTTTATTACCCTATGGTCATCTGTTTAAGATTCTATTGTCTATTCTCTGTGTGCCCAGTCCCATGAGTCCTGAAGCAGATGCTTTGCGGTCTTTTCAACGAGAGGGTTTCGGACGACAGAGTATGTCGGAAAAGCGCAAAGGTCACATGGATCCACGAAGCAGTGAGGTTTATCAACGAGTCAAACAGGTGCAGAAGAGAGATGGATCAAAAGGTAATTAGCAACTTGTAAGAAAAGTGTTTCTTGGTGCACAGATGAACTTGTTCCTTTACTATTGAAGGATTAAGTTGACTATTTCTATTGCTGGGTGTTACATGTACAAATAAAAGCTTTCCCATTTTGAATGATAAACGTTCACAGCTTTCTTTATTGCCTTTATTATTTGTACGAGAACGTAATCGTTGATGACAGAACAGTGGTCAACAATTTACTTAACCCTTTAACACTTAAATTTGTTCAAGAAAATTTCAACTTTTTCATTCAAAAATGTCCATTTGCAGGTCAAGAGAAGATGGTTTTTGAAAATTTCCCACTGGAATGACTGGCTCGGTTATCGAGCCACGAGCCAGTCATTTCAGGGATAAATTAAAAAAATTAGTCTTCTCTTGGTCTGCAAATGGACATATCTCAAGACCACTGCAGAAGCCGTTTTGGCTGATATGAGGGTTAAAGGGTTAAATGTGGTCACTTGGATGGATTGTAAACTACAGTCATATTAAAATGCCTTTAACCACTCAAACTGGCCAGAACGGCTTCTACATGTACAGTGGTCTTGAGAAATGTCCAATTACAGACCAAGAAAAGACTATTTTTGACGATTTCCCACTTGAATGACTGGCTCGATAACCGAGCCAGTCATTCGAGTGGTAAATTTTCAAAAATAATCTTGGTCTGCAAAGGAACATTTTCTATGAGAAAATCGAAGTTTTCCTGAAATGATTTGAGAGTTCAAAGGTTAAATTCTTAAAAGTAATTGATACTAAAATTCTTTTGGAGGGATTCTTTACATAATTACTGAGTTATGTTTAATCACAGCTGCTTCCTGCACATGTGTCTGTGTGTAACGCGCACACACAAGACGATGCTATTATTGCTCCGTTAAAATACTAACACAAAGCGTCACGAATAAATACAAGTCTGTTGTTATGCAAGCTTTGTGACTACATGGCAGAGAACTATCCTTTTCTCTTGACCTGCTATCTTGCTGTCCACACTATAATATTACTTCTGCTGAAGAGACATACATAGATCTTTATTAAATCAGAAGTCTGGCTCCAACTTCAACAATACATGTGGCTCATTTATCCCAAAGAATCTTTGTAATTTCGTACAGATGAATCAGTATTTTAACCATTTAACCCTCGAATTTGTTTTACAAAATTAAATTTTCTCACATAAAATGTTCAATTGCAGACCAAGGGAAGACTGTTTTTGAAAATTGGCCGCTGCAATGACTGGCTCAGTTATTGAGCCAGTCATACTATTGGTAAAATATCAAAAATAGTCTTCTTTGTCTGCAAATGGACTTTTCTCAAGACCACTGCAGAAAGCATATCTTTGCTGATATGAGTGTTAAAGGGTTAATGATCGAGCCAAAAATGACTTCTACGGTGGCTTGAGAAATGTCCATTTGCAGAAGAGAATACTATTTGGGTTATTGAGACAGTCATTAGTGTCGCAAATTTTCAAAAATAGGCTTCTTTTGCTTACGCATCGACATGGGTCAAGACACTACAGAAGTCATTCTGTGTTAGCGACTCGTGAAATCAGATAACTTTCTGCTTAAAGACTAACCTAGTGACTGCCGCTAAGCTAGTATCAATAAAAAAATCTGCTATTTCCCCACCCATTTGCTAAAAAAAACCACCCTCTTACTCATTACTTTGATCAGCTTGGCCAGGATCTGGTAGACTTTGATTAGCATTTTGGCAGCGTTAAGTTACAGTCGCCTATTAGGTTTAACTGCCTGCCAGCTAAATTTCTGCCGACTACATATTGCATAGGTTTAACTCTGGATATCCTGAATATTTTGAAAATAATTTGATTGAATGTTGTTTGTGGCTAAGCCACCAACAACTTTCAGTCAAATTGTTTTAAAATATTCAACAGGTCCAGAGTTATTGCCCATTAATATTATTATGTTGTGGCCCGCAGCGATCTGATAATTAATAGGATTGTTTGCATTAATTTGCTCACATGTCCTCTTGTTAAATTCCTACAATAGGTTATGCGCAGGAGCTTGTTTATGCTACTTCATTCTACGACCCGCAGCCAGGTATTTACAGTATATTACCTGTGAATTATTGGCTCTTTGATGCCGCGAGTAACCAGTATGTGGTTTCGTAGTTCTAATATCGTCGTTGAATAGCGCTTTGCAGTGATGCATTGATAATGTTGTTTTTTTACGCATAATTAACCATTCTTATTTATCGGGTGGTTTAACCCTTTAACACTGAAACTGGCTTCTGCAGTGGTCTTGAGAAATGTCCATTTGCGGACCAAGAGAAGACTATTTTAGATAATTTACCCCCGGAATGACTGGCTCGATAACCGAGCCAGTCATTCCAGGGGTAAATTTTCTAAAATAGTCTTCTCTTGGTCTGCAAATGGACATTTTCTATGAGAGAATTAAATTTTTCCTGAATAGATTTGAGTATTAAAGGGTTAACCCTTGCTACAGCAAATAAAGGTCATATTATTAATGAACACGAGCCGGGTGGCGTTAGTGAAAAATTGTAACCCGGAGAACCTTTCATTAACGCCATTCTCAAAATAATAATCTGTGTATCAGTCTTCTTCTTACCCTTGCTATTCCTATAAATATGTAAGAAGGCATTTGCGAAAAGTATCCTGCATTTCCAAAGATGGTTGAATTCTCATGAATTACTTGTGACTTTGGCCGTAGAATATCCTTCTGAAAAAATACAAAATAGGTTTTGTTTGTGATTTTGTACAGTTTACCGTTTAAGCCTGTAGCCCTTGAATTTGTTCAAGAAAATTTCAAATTTCCCATAGAAAATGTCCATTTGCAGATTACTTCCAGTGGTAAATTTTAAAAAATAGTCTTCTAAATGGACATTTTGTATGAGAAAATTTAAATTTTCTTGACCAGACTCGAGAGTTAAAGTGCTAAGCAAATTTGAAATTCTTATTTAGTGAATGTTGATTTGCAGGCCATGGGGAGACAATTCTTTAACATTTCTCAATGGAATGAGTCCTTGGTTATCAAACCAGCCCTTTCAGCGGGAAAATTTCAAAAATAATCTTGGGCTGCATGTAGGCATTTATCAAGACCTGTAAATTCTGATTTTGGTCGCCTTGACCTGTGGTCATTAAGTGGTTAAATTAATCAATATTAGAAATGTTATAGTTTCAATTCTAACCCCCTTAATGGTCAAGTTGGTTAAAATCAGACTCTTTTTGCAGAAGAGCCTTTTTGAAAATTAATCACTTGAATAACTGGCTCAATAACAGAAATAGTTATTCCAGTGATATAATTTCCAAAATAGTTTTCTCTTGGACTGTAAATGGACATTTACTAAGCAAATGCTGTCATTGATAGCAACAACTTTCACGCAAATTATTGTCAAAGTATATAAAAGCTTTCTCCAATTGTCACCTGGAAATTGACACTTTCGCTGAACCATATTGAAATGCTGGCTGTGTAATGTACTGCCTTGAATACATCCTACCTACATGCTTACGCTACCAGAGCTGGCAGATAAATAACTATTTGCGCATGTAGGCGGGTTGGCTTTGTTTGAGAATTCCTTACCTATACAGACAATAAACTAAACGAATATGGCGTCCAATAGTTACAACGATTATGGAGTCAGGGAATTTGTGCCGGGTAGCATAACATGCTGGGTAAATTGAACAAAAATCAGCAGGCATCTCATATCTCATGCAAAGGTGTCTATATTTAATGGGAAATGAGAACTTTAATCGAAAACAACAGTATCTTATTGCACGGCAAACCAGATCCTTTATTTATACACAAATTTTTAAACCACCTGTTATAATTTGAGTTTGTGTGATATTTAAAAGTAATTACCATTTCGTGGTAGTAAGAAGATAAGACACACTTAACCTGCTTGTCAATTAGCACTAAATGCATGCACAGGCTTAATAATAACGGCCAGCATGGTAATTCATTTCACGCAATTATTATGTAGTGCTCTAAAATGATACTAATGGCATTTGGACTTCTGTTCTGTTGCGTTTCAACGTTAGCCTCACTCACCTATGACTCGTAGATTCTCATTTCATCACACACAACCACACCCTAGCCCCAAGTCATATTCAAATGTACTGTGTTATTGAATAAACTATCACTGCCATGAAAGCATGGTCACTTTCGCAAAAATATCCACTGCCCTCCCAATATGTTTTGATTAACACTTTAACCCTCGGATTTGTTCAAGAAAATTTAAATTTTCTCAAAGAAAATGTCTATTTGCAGACCAAGAGTAGAATGTTTTTGAAAATTTACTGTTGGAATGACTGGCTCGGTTATCGAGCCAGTCATTCCACTGGTAAATTTGAAAAAAATGTCTTCTCTTGGTTTGCAAATGGACATTTCTGAAGAGCACTACAGATACCGTTTTTGGGTGATGTGAGGGTTAAAGGGTTAAACCTCCCCATATATAGATATTTTGATTGAATTAAAATTTGCTCACGGCTTGGTGTGATGGTCAGTAAGCTCTAGACTACTTAATCGGAGCAGGGGATCGTGCCTCAGTGGTGGACTAACTCTCACCCTTGTAAGAAACAGCAATGTTCTTTCTACGTGTTGCCTTCACCCAAAGTATAAAATGATACATGTACCAATTTAAAAACTAGGAAGGTTAAATGAAACACGCCGAAACAAAGCCACCCTAGGTATGTTCTGGATGGGACCTAGAAATTGGGGGCCTCGAGAAAGGCCAACCAAATGGGCAATAGCTTCTCAAATCCCCCCCCCCCCCCCTCTTCATTTTCAGCAATGTATTTGTGCAATCTGTGTTAGTCTTGTTTTGTTTCATGCATAATGTCTAGTTGAGTGTCTTTTTATTTCTTTTATAATTTATAATTGTGTGTTGATTTTGAATTTAATCTTTAAAATTTCAGTGTTTTAAATTCAAGACAAATATTGTGTAAATCTGTTGAATATTTTGAAACGAATTTGACTGGAACCTGTTGTTGGCTGCCATAGGCTTCAACAGCTTTCAGTCAAGTTAATTTCAATAGAATATTCCTTATATCAAATAAAATTCGTGATTTCTGGTCTGTTGAGGGTGGGGTGGGTGTGGGTTAAGGGGCTATTGTCTGATGATTGTCTTACAGTGTAGCTCATATATAAGTTAAACAAGTTTCCAAAGCAAAAACAAATGTGTTAATTAACTACCGGTAGTACAATATTGAACACGGTTTAACCCTTTAGTGACTAAATTTTGTCAAAAAATTTAAATATTTACTTATCGAATGTCTACTTGCAGGCCAAGTGAAGACAATATTTGAAAATTGACCGCTGGATGACTGGCTCGGTTACCGAGCCAGTCATTCCAGTGATCAATTTTCAAAAATAGTCTTCACTTGGCCTCCCAATGGACATTTCTCAAGACTACTGCAGAAGCTGGTTTCGGCCGGTTTCATCATAAAAGGGTTAAGAAATGTTCTGTTGAATATTTTGGAGTTAGTTTGATTGGAAGACATTGCTGCCTTTAAAGCAAACAACGCAGCAATGGCTTTCAATCAAAATAGAGTCCAAAATATTCAACAGTATGTTTTTATTTTGTTTTGGAACCAGGGTAAGTTATTTCTGAGCTGTACTACACTTCATATGATAATCATTTCCCGAGCAGTATGGCCGCCGTGACTATCGAAATAACTTTAGTATGGAATACGAATAGATACTATATATTTTAGTAAATAAAATTTTTTGTTTTTTGGTGAAAAATTCTATGAGCGGTCAATTCTCATACTAATGAGCATTTTACTATCTATTTGGCCAAACTTTGTCACAGAAATTAAAATTTGTGGTTAGTGAGTGTCCATTTGCAGGCGAAGAGAAGACTAGTGGTTATTATAACGCGAGGCATTATAGTGGTAAGTGAAGAAGATAGTTTTCTCTTGCTCTACAAATGAACATTCCTCAAGATCACTATCTGCTTAGACTTGTGTGATTATTGTTTTGAGTGATCCCGATCGATTATTTAAGAATAATTGTGATTACTCGATTAATAAGCCTGGATTCAAATTACACGGACATGATAAGAAATGTATATATCAATGACGAAAACTGCATTGGTGTTTAGAAATGTCCATTCGCAGACCAAGGGAAGACTATTTTTGAAACTATATCACTGGAATGCCTGGCTCGATGCTCGTCATTCAAATTATCTCCCTTTACTAAATCATTCGTCTTTAGCTGTCAATTTTATAATTTGTTAAAATGTACTTTACGCATATGTATAATTAAGTTTAATAAAATTTTAATTAGCACTATAATCATTCAATCAAACCATAATAATCTTTCTCTCTTATGTTGATTATCATGGTTTTAATTATAATTTATGTAACATCTTTTATTCTGTTCCTCTGTTGGTCCACATTTTCTCACAGGGCATCTGGCGGTCACGTTTAAGTTACCACGCGTCGCGTCAGCCGAATCACTAATCAGTCATTCTAACACGCCACCATTGTTTGAAGAGTGTATGTGAATTTTATAACCCTGTGGTTTTTGGCATTTGTCCATTTATTGTTTGGTTTTTTTCTTGAGCACACACACACACCCTCCTGTTTGTCTTTGCATTGGTTAGCATCACTCAGTAGCATTGCATAATCACATAACCTAGTGAAAGTTTGCCATATGTGTAGTTTAGTTATGTATCCCATTTCACAGCTAGTAGGTCGTAGATGCGTACAAAATCATGCTTTTTGGAATTAGCCATCTTGATAATTATTGTATGCTTTTGCACACTTTTACACTTGATAGGACAAGTCGGATCAAATACGGCTTCTATTAAATCTACATTTTGCAGCACAAGAGAAGACTATTTTTGAAAATCTGACAGTGAAATGACTGGCTCGATAGCCGAGTCAGTCATTCCATCTGTAAGTTTTCAAAGATACTCGTCTGATGGGGTTAATGGTGAAAATTGATTAAGAAAATAGGAATTTTCTCAAAGATCTCCATAGCGGGCCAAGAGATGAATATTTTTGAAAACTTATCACTATGAATGATTGGCTCTGATGCCAATGCAAAGTTTTCTAAATTACTCTTCTGGTCTGTTATTCTCAAAACATGCAGAAGCACATTTGTTTATTAACCCTTTAGTCCAGCTGTCCACTACCATGGCTGTGGGAAATGGCCGTTGGTCGTGTAATTATTTTTGCCAAATTTATCATTGGATGTGTTGGAAGGACTGGCTGGATTATCGCGCCAGATATCCCAGTGGTATGTTTTTAAAGATAGATTTTTCTTGGCCTGCAAAAGAGACGTTCATTGAAGAAACTTTAAAATTTTCTTAAAAGATCCTTGACGATTGAAGGGTTAAGCATGTTAACTATTAACCCTTTAACCCTCGAATTTATTCAAGAAAACTTCAATTTCCTCAGAAAATGTCCATTTGCAGACCAAGAGAAGACTGCTTTGGAAAATTAACACTGGAATGACTGGTGGCTCGGTTATCGAGCCTGGGTCATTCCAGCAGTAAATTTTCAAAAATAGTCTTCTCTTGGCCTGCAAATGGACATTTCTCAAGACCACTGCATAAGCCGTTTTTGACTGATATGAGTGTTAAAGGGTTAAAAATGATTCAGACAATAAGTGATGCATGCTGGGATGGCATACATCGGTTATACGCTTTCATCTCTCATATTCCAGTACAAAAATGGACCTTTCCAGTTTATCCATCCATCATATGACATCTTAATCAATTATGTGACGTGAAGGATGCTGTCATAATCAATTACAGCATGAATGACTCAATTTAGTCCGTCTTAAATGCTTAATAGTCGGACACGTACAAATTGTATGTCTGCTATTTAATAAACATACTGTTGAATATTTTGAAACTAATTTGACTTGGCGCTGATGGCAGCAACAGCATCCAGTTAAATTAGTTTCAAAATAATCAACAGCTTACTTGTATAGTTTTCTGGAAATTGATAGTCTAGGAGTTCAGGGATCGAGCTTGGTGTGGGTGGAGATTAGCTAGAGATTGGCGTGGCATAGCTAAAACTGGAACGATCTATTTCATGACAACTATAGAGATTGGCTGTTGAATATCTTAAAACTAATTTGACTGGTGTACTAATGCAGGAACGAGTCCATTTTAGTTTCAAAATATTTAGCAGAATATTTCCTGCATGATAATGAATTTGTTGTACTTGATTAGTCGGGTTGAAAGGGTCAATAATAATTATTTGTACCATGTACCTATTGTGTAAATGTGCGGTAGAACTATGGTCATTTGCATTTCTATCTTTAGACACGACTGGTGTTGGATACGAGTCAAAGTCCTGATATAATTGTCTGACACGCAGACTGTGAATATGATAAGAGGGCAGATTTCGCATTAGGTTGTACACAGGTGTTATGGGCTGACGTTTTCTCCATTATATCCTTGCATCGAGTAGATGGACTATTGTTTAATCCTTTAAGCCTTCAATTTATTCAAGAAAATTTAAATTTTCTCAAAGAAAATGTAAATTTGCAGACCATGAGAAGACTATTTTTTAAGATTTATGACTGGAATGACTGGCTCGATAACCGAGCTAGTCATTCCAGTTGTAAATATTCAAAAATAATCTCTTGGTTTGCAAATGGCCATTTCTCAAGATCACTGTAGAAGCTGTTTTTGGCTGATATGAGTGTTAAAGGGTTAAACTAAAAACTGTTATTTTGATATAAATTTTGTTATTATCTCCAAAACATAATAAATTAAGACGTTCATGACTCGTGACTCTGGTGGTACTGAGCAAAATATTAATATGAAAGTAATTTTTATACCTAACTCGCAGTCCATATGCAGTACTTAGTTGGTATTTTAGCAGATGAGGAATTCTGTCTTGACCATCGTCTGTATTACACCATCCATATTGTTATTGGCGCACGTCTAATTATGTTCAATAATTTTGCATAAATTTAGCATTTCTAATATGGTAACCATACATGTAGTTATTAAATATGCCTGCTGTTATGCCTTTTAATAGAAATATATATATATATATATATATATATATATATATATATATATATATATATATATACACGCTTTGGTTGTCATGGTGAGCTATAAGAAATCTAATAATGTTTATTGTTCTAAAGTTAAGCTTTTAATGGCCAAGTTGGCTCAAAACAACTTCTGTAGTTCTTTTAAGAAATGACCATTTGCAGGCAAAGAGTAAATTTTTTAGAAAATTTACCACTTGAATGACTGGATTGATAATCGAGCCAGTCATTCCAGTGATAAATTTTCTAAAAAGTCTTCTGTTGTCCTGCAAATGGATATTTATTTGAGGAAATAGAAACTTTCATGACCAAATTTGAGCAGTAATCTCCCTATGTTTATCTTTAAAACAATCTGATTGCATTATGGTAGCGATAACTTCCAGGCAAATTGTTTTAAGGATCTTCACTACATGTAGGCGTCAAATTTAGTACTGGGATTGGTAAGCTAATTGTAGTCTTTTAACGAGCAGGATTGGACCAAGACAAGACTGTTTTTTAAAACTTACCACTAGAGTGACTGGCTCGGTTATTGAGCCAGCGATTTCATTGTTAATTTTGATAAATTTGTCATTTCTCAGGACGGCTGCAGAAGGCTTTTTGTTGCACAGCTTTACCCTTAAAGGGTTAAATCCCAGAATCAGAATTTAACCCTATTTGACCCTTGAATTTGTTCAAGAAAACTTCAATTTTTCCCCTAGAAAATGTCCATTTGCAGATGACGAGATTAATTTTTAAAAATTTATCACTAGAATGACTGGCTCAGTTATCGAGCCTGTCATTCCAGTGGTAAAGTTTCAAAAATACTCTCCTTGACATCTGCAAATGGACATTTCTCATGACCACTGCAGAAGCAATTTTTGGCTGATATGAGTGTTAAACGGTTAAGAAAATACAGATATAATGCTGTTGAATATTTTACCACAAGCTAGTGGTCTGTTTATGTGATGATATTAATACAATTTCGTGTACAAAATATATGAAAAAAATCTGAAATCGAATTTGATAAGTAGAAAGAACATGCAAGCGCAATTTGTTTCTTTTTCTAAAATTATAAAACATTGCCATTAGCCAACCAGATTGTGACCAATCGCGCCATAACCCATTATTGTTTTTGCACTAAAAATAACAATCAGGTTTGAATAATCTGATGGTGTACACGTCATCAAATTCTAGTCTCAATTTCAGATGCTTTTTAGTTAGCTTTAAAATATTCACCACAATGTTTCTAACTCTTACTTAAAAGTAAGGTGGATTTTAAAATTTTAATAAATAGTACACTTTCAGAGTCGTATACTCAGACGTAATTCGGTACCGTAGCCGTACTTAACCTTTTAATCATCAAATTTTTCAAGAAAATTTAAATTTACCCATAGAAAATGTCCATTTGCAGACCAAGAGAAGACTATTTTTGAAGTTTTACCACGGGAATGACTGGCTCGGTTATTGAGTCAGGCATTCCAGTGATAAATTTTCCAAAATAGTCTTCTCTTGGTCTGCAAATGAACATTTCTCAAGACCACTGTAGAAGCTGTCTTTGGCTGGTATGAGAGATAAAGTGTTAAATAAACATGATCTAGGAGATTTTATATCAAATATTACACGAATCTAGATTATTTTAAAAGAACAAACAAACTATTTCTCTTCACTTTATTTTTTAGCCCCGCCTCGTCCAGTCGGTCCAACGCTTGGTATGAAGAAATCTAGCTCACTAGAAAGTCTGGAGATGGCTATGCAGTTGGAGTCGGCTGCCGGCCCAGACAACAACACATATTGGAATAAGAATAATTTAGGTCGAAGCCGTGGCTTTAACGAGAGTTTTCGTGCTGCAGTTGACAGGTCATATGACACGACACAGATGGTCCTCGAGGGATTAATGGATACTGGTAAATATATAATGTTATTCTTTGTACATTATTCATCCGAGACCCCGTCATACTAATATACGCCCGCTCACATAGCTTCGCTGTTCATTGGCGGGCTTGCAGTCCTTTCATCTCATGCTATGTGACAAGCGGTTTTCAGTCCCGCCAATCAGATTTCTGCCTACTTCACTTGCGCTATCAATCCAAAAATAGAGGCGTGACTTTGTGCCGATATCAATCGAGATATCGCAAGCCGCGAATATCATGCTAAGTGAGTGGGCGTATATTAGTAGGATTTCCGTAACTGGGCAATTTCATTGGCGGAAGTTGAGGAGTCACAGCTCATGTATATTTTTGTGAACTTAGTGCAGACATCAATAGCGTGCAAGTACAGGACTCGATACAGGAGCGAAGTGGGATGGCGAGGCCCATGCAGTAGGATGATGCCAAGACATATATCCCTAAAGAAACTAGTCCTTACAATCATATAACGAAGACATCGTCCATTTTTTGTTTGCCTATCCATTGCAAATCGATGCAGCTTTAGCGTATTAGTGATGTGTGATTGTCTAGATTCAAAGATATATTGTCCCTCTACATGTGTTCATATGCATTGTGTCTGTCGTTTAACCATCAGACTGCCAGGTTTTTGCAAGACTACATATTCCACGAGTTATCTCTGGACCTGCTGAATATTTTGAAAACAATTTGACTGAAAGTTGTTGCTGGCTAAGCCAGCAACAACTTTCAGTCAAATTGTTTTCATTGACTGGTAGCTTACAGCAGCGCAACAATAAAATAACTTAATTTCTACTAGTATGTTAGTCATTTAATACTCAAGCTATCTAAAACGGCTTCTACGGTGGTCTTGAGAAATGTCCATTTGCAGAAAAAGAAGACTATTTCTGAAAAATTACCACTGAATTGACTATCTAAATTACTGAGCTAGTCATTCCAGTGGTAAATTTTCTAAATTAATGTCGACCTGCAAAGGGCCAGTCACAAAGCAGAAATTTACATTTGCTTGACCATCCAAAGACCAATCGTAGTAAACCTGTTTTGTATTTGTATTTCAGTGGAGGAAGAAGGCAGTGAGAATGGCTCTGCTCCTGGTTATGTTCGCTCTTGTTCCACGAGATCCTCGCTGAGCTCAGAAGCTACTGAAGGCTCACTCAAAAGACAAAAGAAAGATAAGGAAAAGAGGAGTCTGTTCAAGGGAATAATTGGCAGGTTTGTATATATATAGATCTTTATCGTTTGTCAGAGTATTGTTGGAGTAAAGAGACAAAAAAGACATTTTAGGTGTTAATTAAAATTATATTTTAAAAGTAGTTGAGAGTAAAGGAATCCATTTCTAGACATGCTAGGTAATCCCCGCTCCTTTCTAGACATGCTAGGTAATCCCCGCTCATTTCTAGACATGCTAGGTAATCCTCGCTCATTTCTAGGCATGCTAGGTAATCCCTGCTCATTTCTAGGCATGCTAGGTAATCCCCGCTCATTTCTAGGAATGCTAGGTAATCCCCGCACATTTGTAGGCATACTAGGTAATCCCTGCTCATTTGCAAACATGCTAGGTAACCCCCGCTCATTTCTAGGCATGGTAGGTAATCCCTGTTTATTTCTAGGAATGCTAGGAATCCCCGCTCATTTCTAGGAATGCTAGGTAATCCCTGCTCATTTCTAGGAATGCTTGGAATCCCGCTCATTTCTAGACATGTTAGGTAAGCCCGTTCATTTCTAGGAATGCTAGATAAGCCCCGCTCATTTCTAGACATGTTAGGTAAGCCCGCTCATTTCTAAGAATGCTAGGTAAGCCCGCTCATTTCTAGGCATGCTAGGTAATCCATGCTCATTTCTAGGAATACTAGGTAATCCTTGCTCATTTCTAGACATGTTAGGTAAGCCCACTCATTTCTAGGAATGCTAGGTAAGCCTGCTGATTTCTAGGCATGCTAGGTAATCCATGCCCATTTCTAGAAATGCTAGGTAATCCCTGCTCATTTCTAGGAATGCTAGGTAAGCCCCGCTCGTGAATGCTAGGTAAGCCTCACTCATTTCTAGGTATGCTAGGTAAGCCCTCTCATTTCTAGGAATACTAGGTAAGCCTGCTCATTTCTAGGAATGTTAGGTAAGCCCTCGCATTTCTAGGAATGCTAGATAAGCCCCGCTCATTTCTAGACATGTTAGGTAAGCCCGCTCATTTCTAGGAATGCTAGGTAAGCCCGCTCATTTCTAGGAATGCTAGGTAATCCCTGCTCATTTCTAGGAATGCTAGGTAATCCATGCCCATTTCTAGAAATGCTAGGTAATCCCTGCTCATTTCTAGGAATGCTAGGTAAGCCCCGCTCATGAATGCTAGGTAAGCCTCACTCATTTCTAGGCATGCTAGGTAAGCCCTCTCATTTCTAGGAATGCTAGGTAAGCCTGCTCATTTCTAGGAATGTTAGGTAAGCCCTCGCATTTCTAGGAATGCTAGATAAGCCCCGCTCATTTCTAGACATGTTGGGTAAGCCCGCTCATTTCTAGGAATGCTAGGTAAGCCCGCTCATTTCTAGGAATGCTAGGTAATCCCTGCTCATTTCTAGGAATGCTAGGTAAGCCCCGCTTGTGAATGCTAGGTAAGCCTCACTCATTTCTAGGCATGCTAGGTAAGCCCTCTCATTTCTAAGAATGCTAGGTAAGCCTGCTCATTTCTAGGAATGCTAGGTAAGCTCTCATTTCTAGGAATGCTAGATAAGCCCTCTCATTTCTAGGAATGCTAGGTAAGCCCTCTCATTTCTAGGAATGCTGAGGTAAGCCGTCTCATTTGTAGGAATGCTAGGTAAGCCCTCTCATTTCTAGGAATGCTAGGTAAGCCCTCTCATTTCTAGGAATGCTGGGTAAGCCCGCTCATTTCTGGCTAAGCCTGCATATTTATCGCCAAACTCTACCGACTTTGTCGGTGTCTTTAAATCTTTTTTTAAATCTTGTAACACTAAGCTCCATGTCAATTTCTATATTGGTAAGCTGCCGAATATGTTGAAACTAATTTAACTGGGAGCTGTTGTTGTCTTTCAAATTAGTTTCAAAATATTGAACAGAATGTTTGTTAAATTGGAAAATCACCAAAAACATACAATTCAGGCACATTTCGTGATGGACCATTGCCTCTTTTGTGACAGATATACGGCTATGTTATGTATTTATATTATAACATCATGTAACATGTGGCATATTTGATCATGACATCAGATACTTGAGTGACAGATCCGACTTCAATATGTTACTATGGTACTAGCTCATTTGAATACTCACCACATTCTGTTACCGTGGCAAGCCGAGTCTCAAGATGAGAAATTTGCAACTAGCAAGCTTTTTTAGATTGTTTAAAACTTTCCTGAGCATTGTCTCAAGTATTTAATTGATGGATCCGATCTGTCACTCAGGTATCTGGCGTCATTATCAGTGGCCCTTTCCAGAGTAATGACATCATATGATGTCATAATGTGCTAAGCGGCGTGTTGGATGAAGTCATAATCATTACGTCATAAATGATTCTACATGGCCCGTCTTTAACTCGTAATAGTCTGACACATTGTACAAATTGTATGTCTACTATTTAATAAACATGCTGTTGAATATTTTGAAACTAATTTGACTGGGCGCTGTTGCTGCCATAATAGGAGTTTAGCTAGAGATGGGCGGGGCATATCTAAAAATGGAAATGTCCATTATGTCACTAGTTCGTTGACCTCACTAGCAAAATGATATAGTTCCGTCATGAAAATTCTAAAATCTGTCATGTAAGTGTAAGAATTGTATGCTCCGTTTAATAATATTCTTGAATATTCTGAAACTAATTTGACTGGGATCTGTCTCAAAATATTCAACGGCTGACCTGTATAGTTACATTGAAATTTAAATTCTCTGAAGTCCGGTTTCAAAATTTCAAATAGATTCCAACACCCACAAAAAAGTGGACGAGATTAACTAGAATTGGGCGGGGTTTAGCTAAAAGATTTTTTAGAAGCTTGCAAAATCCAAGTCTGTCGCTGAGTATTGCTATGTCTATATATATGTACGTGTACTTGTGCTACCAGTACAAATCATTGGCTTACTATGGCCCATTTATCATACATACTCTACTTTTATGTGTTTTATTCATAGGTTTGGTAGGTCAAAGAAGCTGGGAGATGAAAGAGATATACATGACCCGGACTACCCAGGTCCTGATCCTTTGTCCGCAGGAAATCTCGGCAGGTCCGCGAGCGCAGATCTTGAGCATCGGCGTACGCCGCAGCCATCGTACACGCACTACCAGATAGCGGGATATAGTATGCAGAATACAGAACCTTTAAACAGGTACATAATGATGTGAGAATTATTAATGATAAATTAATAGCTTTATTATCAGTAAGTGTACGCTACTTTGAGAGAAAATTTGGTTAGAATTGTGTTGCAGAAAAATCATGTGTCTTTGTTATCGCCATTGGTGGGATTAGAATTTCTCATGAACATGACGATTCCACTTCCTAGATGATAACTCTTGGAAACTGGACCTTTCCAGTTTATCCATCCATCATATGACATCATCATAATCAAATACATGATTCCATGAGTGACGAAGATGAGTACATCACAAACACATAATTGGTGATGGACTAATTTGAATGGGCGGTTGCTGCCTATATTAAAATATTCAACAGCTTACTTGTATAGTTTTCTGAAAATTGATAGTCATGGAGTTCAGGGGTTGGATCGATCACAACACGAGTCAGGTGTGTGTGGAGCTGAGCTAGAGATGGGCGGGGCATAGCTAAAACTGGTATGGTCCATTGCATGTGATTCACTTTAAATTTAGTACATGGACACCTTTTGACAACAGCACACTTGTGCTTGTTTTCAGTGAAACCCATTCATTCCATTATCTCCGTGGAAAAACTTTCTACAAATTTGTCTTAAGCATCAGATTATTTTAAAACGACTTGGTCACAGGACATATGACCAGAACTGCTATTTTATTGAGCGAGTTTAGGCCCCTACTAGAGTAGCTACTCGAGTCACTCGAGTAATGCCTAACCGAATAGAGTTCATACTCTAGTACCTACTCGAGGCTACCCACCTATGAGCCAAGGCTAGCCGAGTGGGTCACGTGTTTGTATTGAAATCAATGTAATGTTTGCATGTGGCACATCTACCAGATGGTATCCGATCCCATGCTCATCTACCCTAGAGTAGATATGAGAGATTTCGCCTAAACTCGTGAATAAATATTCACTGGTGTCCTTGACATTTAACAAGTTAGTGAACAAATATGCCAATTGTTTATAAATAACCAGTTGTTGAAAAGAAAATATTTTTTCATGTTTCACTAAGATTATTGGTTCATTAACCATTTAATGATCAAGCCTGCTGAAATGGTCTTTGTAGGGGTCTTGAGGAATGTACATTTGTAGGCAAAGAGAAGACCATTTTTGACAATTTACCACTTTATTGACTGGCTCGATAATGGTCTTAGTCTTTTAACGCTCATATCAGCCAAAAATGGCTTCTGCAGTGGTCTTGAGAAATGTCCATTTGCAGACCAAGAGAAAACAATTTTTTTAAATTTACGACTGGAATGACTGGCTCAATAACAGGGCAAGTTATTCAAGTTGTAAATTTTCAAAAATAGTCTTGTCTTGGTCTGCAAATGGACATTTTCTTTGAGAAAATTTGAAATTTTCTTGAACAAACTTGAAGGTTAAAGGTGTAAGACCATTGCTGAGGTGATATTTGGCCATTCATGGGTTAATCTATTTAAAACACTAATGCGATTATTACAAGTTATTATGTATGAATGCTTCTGTTGATGCTTTCAGGCCTGATAGCAACCCGCAGCGAAGATTGACAAACTTAAGTAACATTTCCGCTAATAAGCATGGAGTTGTAATGATACAACGTCCCACATCACAGCCACAATTATCACTTACTAATTATGCTATTGATCACCTGCCTCATCACGCTAATCATAATCCTCATCATCCTCATCACCCACCTCTTCACTCTCGCAGTCGTTCATGTTTACCCAAACGCAATAACAGTTTTTCCCATTCCTCTGTTCCGAGTTTCAATATCGTTGATACTAATTCTGAGCATAATTGTACATGTCGTAGTAATAATAATAATAATAATAATAATGATCATCATCGTAATTTTGAAAGTAATAATCGATATATGCATCCTCCTAATCATGTGAGCTGTTCCAGACCAAACTATGTTGTCTACCCTCAATCTCATTCACACTTCAGTCAATCTACGCGTACAGCGATGACGACCACGGAAACTAATAACTCGGTCAATACCCATCATGCACCGCAGTCTGGACGGAGTTCATCGAGCTCGAGTCGTGCAGATAAGATTCAGCAGTTGCGCTCGGATCATCAACGGAAGCATCAGGAGAGGAATGGGAGATACCCGGGGGAAGAACGAGAAGATGGTTTTGATCGTGATCTTAAGATGCAGGAAATACAGGTACGTGAATCAGTCATTCCTGAACAGGTATTTGCATGAAATGGTGTTGATACTATTCATAGCTATTGTTATTAGTCCTCTACCAGTAAAACCGGGTGGGGGACTATAGGTTTGCACTCCGTCTGTCTGTTGCAGTTGGTTTTTCGGCACTTTTTTTCGCAGTCCTTCAAGGATTCAACTGAGAATTGGTACGTTGCTTTGTTCTGAGAAGTTACAGACCGAGTTCGAGTTTCAGGCGGATGCGTCAATTTTTTATGGAGTTATGCCCCTTTTTGGCTTAAGAAATACGAAAAATATCAACTTTCCGCACGTTTTCGCAAGCCTTCAAGATATTTAAGGGAAAATCAGTACATCGTTTTAATATAAGGTGGTACAGAGCAAGTTCAAGTTTCAGACATTTTCGTCAGTTTTTTATGGAGTTCTGCACCCTTTCGTCTTGTGAAATACGAAAAATATTAGTTTTCCACACTTTCTCGCAGTCTCAAGATATTCAACTGAGAATTGGTACGTTGCTTTGTTATGAGAAATTACAGGCCAAGTTCGAGTTTCAGGTGTTTGCATCAATTTTCGATGGAGTTATGTCCCCTTTCAGCTTATGAAATACAAACATATCAGCTTTCAAGACTTTTTAGTACTCCTTCACCATACGGTATATAACTGAAACGTGGTTTATTGCTATGTTATAAGAAGTTACAGATCAAGTTCGAGTTTCAGCTGCTTCTGACAATTTTTAATGAAATTTTTGACTGTCAATCTGTAAAGATTTATATCACCAGGTATGGGACATGTATTGCAAAGCAATACTTACAGAATGCTTGTTTATTATGAATCAGAAATTAATATTCACATAAAACTAATAATAGCTACTGTTAGCTATTTAATTCACCTTTCCAGAGTACCCACCCATCATATGACATCATAATCAACTACGTGATGTGTAGAATGACATCATAATGAATGACGTCGATAAGTACGTCACGAACGCATATTTGTAGACAGTCTATACGTTGTTGTACAAATTGGATGTCTGCTATTTAATAAATATTTTGTTGAATATTTTGAAACTAATTTGATTGGGTGCTGTTGCTGCCATAGGCAGCAACAGCACCCAGTCAAATTAGTTACAAAATATTCAACAGCTTCCCTGTATAGTTTTCAGGAAATTGATAGTTAGAGCATTCGGGGATTGATCAATCCCAACACTGTGAGGTGTGGGTGGAGCTTAGCTAGTGATGGCAAGCTCCATTATTAAGCCAGTCGTAACCGCCCTAGCAGTGGCCTTGATGAATCTCCGTTTACAGGTCATGAAAAGACTATTTTTGAAAATTTGTCACTGGAATTGACTGGCTCCATGACCGATCCAGTTATTCCAGTGGTAAATTTTCAAAAATACTCATCTTTTGATCTACAAATCGACACTTTCTGTGAGATAATTTTACTTTTCTTGACCAACTTTGTCGTACACAAGTTTGTCTATAATGGACACTGTATGGACCATCAAACAGTGGTCCCAAAAGAGAGGTGGTCACTTAATACAACTCAGTCCTAGGGTAAATTGTTTTTCTGTGCGGTTGTTCATTAAGACATATGTTCTTATAACCAGCCATGTTTACCCTTTAATGGTCAAGCCGGCTTCATCAGTAGTGTTGAGGAATGTCCATTTACAGGTCCTGAGAAGACTATTTTTGAAAATTTCACTGGAATGACTGGCTCGATAACCGAGCCAGTCATTCCAGTGGTAAAATTTTAAAAGATAACCTTCCATTGGCCTGTAAATAAGCAAATATTTAGATTTTCTTGATGGATTGTGACCAGTAATGAGTTAATGAATCACTGTTATTTGGCCCCAAAACCAGGTGGTGTCCATTATAGACAGGTTTGGTTGTACTTGGAATGTTTATGCTTTAAGACCTCTCACATTTTTCACTTATATATGTGAATGCCAGCATGTATATTTGTCCTTTTAACACGGAAATCCATATCATCTCAATTTCATCAACTGTTACATACTGGAAACCAATTCACAAGGGGTATTTGAATAAACGTTATGGTAGCCTTGTTAACAGTAGTTTAGTTTGACAGAGGAGGGAAACGTATATAGATTCTGATGAGTACCTTCGCATTTGCTTGTATAATTATTGTCACGTCATCTATAGTTATCACTAACAAATATTCAGATCGTATCGCTTGCAGTAATTAGCCATTGTTGTTTCTTAGGGACATATGGCCACAGGCCGACTGGAGTCCACTATGTTTACCTACACTATTGTCTTGTTTTTGTTTTTCTGACAATACTTGACATTAGAGCTGGGCGGTATTGACATTTACATGACAGTATCGGTACTATGAAAAAATACTGCGGTACCACGGTATACCGTCAGCTGAGGTTGAGGCATGCCACGAAATTAGAACAAATTTTTTCATTTCCTTTTCACTTCCATCTCCAATCAACGGTAAATATAGGTAAAATACATAAATCGGCTTCCTGATTTAGAGAAGAAAAACATTATGGCTATTGTGACTGTTTAATTTCATGATTTTATTAGGTCACTATTTTTATTGACGTAATATCATTCACAGGAATATTGGTCAAAGTGGTAAATTTTATTTTGGCAGTCGAGCGCGTTGATAAACAGAGTCCAGACAAAATACGCGAGTATTTAAACGAGGCCAGTGTTGTACTCTTTTATTTCTGTTGGAGTCGTATATTCGGTTACTCGCGAAAACAGGCCTATACACATGCCGAATGATACGCATGCATATAACACGACATTGAATATAGCCGATTCCAAAACTTCTGATAATTACTGAGTACCCGATGTGCAGACTCGTTACTCGCCATGCTTCACATGAACAATGCGTGTAAAAAGCTATTTCCGCGAACTTCCGACGTGTAGCCAGTTAAAAAATGAATTACAAAAACTAAAACACTATAATTTTTAGGTGTCATTACTTAAACTGGATTTAATTCTTAAAGAAATTTCTTAAAACAAGCCAGAAAAAAAAAACCCCGACAATAGATTAGCATGTGATCAAAATGGCGCGAACAAATACTACGTTTTAGTAAATTTTCATTGATAAATTCAGCATAGTAATGTATTTTCCCACGGTCTAGTTCATGAACAACCAATCAGATACGAGATTGCTGTTGTGTTTGAATAGCACGCAGTTTGTATGTTATTTTGTTATTCTAGCGTGTTTGTTCGGTGACAAAATGCTTGGAGTCATAAATTACAAATAATAGAAACGGGAATCGGGACGATATTATAGTGTAATTACTACCGCTGGACGGCCAGAGAATGAGTTTAGATGTTTTAAATAAATCAATTTTACCGTGAGACTTTCAAGACGTACGTTTGACATACAATTCTGCCTGTCATTATTTTGTAATTGACAGCTTGATGTTTGTTTTTACAACAACCCTTTCACCTCAACTCGGCTAATAGTTAGGGATGCCTGTCTTTTTGGCACTATTAGCACCTATTTACCCTTGGTCTAGTCAGATTTCATGGATCTATTTCTCAAATATTGCTCAAACATTATGGACAGTATTCACGGTACCATAAAAATTTGACTAAAGGACGCAGTTTTTTTGTCAAAATACATCTACTAGAAAAGGGGGCGGTGCGTCCTATAATCGAGAACATTCCTTCCGCACATTTTTGGGACGAAATCTTTCTTAAAAATTCACAGATTATACCACGAAAATTGAACTAAATGTTACCGTAGACAATTCGCGCCGCCTGACGACTATGTTTAATGTATACTAAAAAAACACCAAGCGGAAGTGAAGTTATTAAATTGGGGCGCCTAAATATTGCTTATTCTTTAATACATATCACTTATCAAAATTAATCCAGAATTTGACATAAAATGGCGTCGAGAAAAGATACGTGTATAAATCACGTGGTTCGCCTCCAATCGCAAAAGATCTTTATTCTAATTAGAGCGAGTACTCGGATCTAAATATTCTGGACTCGGAAATTGCTATATATCATCATTGCGCAATAGGAACTGAATGTTCCCGTACCGTTTGATAACCAACTCCCGTTAGCGCATAAGATTACACAGCGCCTCCAATCACAAAAGAGCCAGATAACCAACTCCCGTTAGCGCATAAGATCACACAGCGCCTCCAAACGCAAAAGAGTCATTACAACTAGTGACCATCTGAATATTCCCATACCCGTTTTTGAACCAACTCCCGTTAGCGCATAAGATCACACAGCGCCTCCAATCACAAAAGAGCCAGATAACCAACCCCTGTTAGCGCATAAGATCACACAGCGCCTCCAAACGCAAAAGAGCCATTACAATCTGTTTCTATCACGCGATTTGTATGTTTTCAAGGAGACATTTTATGCCAAAATTAGATTGATTTTGATGTAATAAACAATCTTTATTGAAGATACACAATATTTAGGCGGTCCTATTTAATAATTTCTCTTCCACCATGATAATTTTAATCATACATTAAACAAAGCGCTGAGTGATGGTTATTTTTTATACCAATTTTCGATTTTTTAAAGGTACGTTTTTTTCTAAATTTAACAGCGTCTTATACTTGATTATAAGTTTTTTGGGTGGATTGTGGTCAAATTTGGGACAGCGTCCTATATTCGAGGGCGGCCTTTAGTCGAGAAATTACGGTATTTGGAAATGCCAGCGGTATCGGTTCACAGTATACCGCAGTCCTCACGGTACTACCGTCGGACCGCCTAGCTCTACTTGACATATATACCTAACACTGCGGTCCATTGCTGAGAAAGTTGATCCGTTGCAATGCAACGTTTCCACACAAAGGCAACTGGGAATTTCTTCTGAGGGTGGAGGTGTAATTAGATACTACTTAGGAAAATTCAGTGACTTACCAAAGCTACCAATTCACCTTTCCAGAGTACCCACCCATCATATGATGTCATAATGAACTGCGCGATGTGTAGAATGACATCATAATGAATGACGTCATGAATGGTGTCGATAAGTACGTCACGAACACATATTTGAAGACGGTCTATGCGTTGTTGTACAAATTGTTTGCTTTTACTATTTAATAAACATTCTGTTGAATATTTTGAAACTAATTTGACTAGGCGCTGTTGCTGCCATAGGCAGCAACAGCACCCAGTCAAATTAGTTACAAAATATTCAACAGCTTCCCTGTATAGTTTTCAGGAAATTGATAGCTAGGGCATTTGGGGATCGATCAATCCCAACATGGCGAGGTGTGGGTGGAGCTTAGCTAGTGATAGGCGGGGCATAGCTAAAAATGGAAAGGTCCATTATGTATGAAATTCTACAATCAACACACCCTCTATAGTATTCATTTAACCCATTAGCACTTGAGCTGGCCAAAAACAGGTTCTACAGTGGCTTTGTGAAATGTCCATTTGCAGACCAGGAGAAAACTATTTTTGATCATTTACAACTGTAACGACACGCTCGATAACTGAGCCAGTCATTCCAGTGGTAAATCTTCAAAAATAGTCTTCTCTTAATCTGCAAATGGACATTTTCTATGAGAAAATTAAAATTTTCTTGGACAAATTCGAGGGTTAAAGGGTTAATATACTAGAGAAATGGAATATCACATGATCACGTAAGATCTCACAATCTTCAACCAAAGTTCTTCGTATTTAAGTCAAGTTATGTTTCATTTATGAAATCATTCTTTATCAATCAGCCAATGTCAGTCGGCAGGCATTGTTTCCGCAAAAATTTAAAGAAGATTTTTGATAATTACTTCATTTCCTTTTGTAATGTAGTCAGAAAAATCTCATCTCGACACTATACCCCGTTGTGTGGCAAGCTTTCTAATTTTTAAACGACAAGAGAGCCAATGTATATTATTCATTTCAAGTTTGATGATTGCATCTCGATGTACTGCCTTACTTGGAATTATGATGCAGCAGAAACTGTACTAGCTATCTTCCCTGAAGTACATAAGACTCTTTACTAATAAGGTTCCCAGAGCATAACTATAACGCTCCTTCCACCCCCCCAACCCCCCCCCCCCCCCCACCCACCCCCACCAAACCTAACCTTACATTCAAGTATGGTGGTCATTCCTAAAATTCTCACATCGGACATGCACGCACGCACGCGCGCACACACACGCAACACGAATGCAAGCACATTGTTTAAAAAGTAAACATGACATGCCTTCCGTTGCCATTTTTTTTGCAGATTTGGACTGTGGTGATCGGGGTGGGTATAGGGATATGTGTCCCACCCTGATGGAAAGCTGCATTTTTTTAATTAATCCTAGTTATATTAGACATTTATATTTCTAAGACTTATAAATTATTACCGTTGACACCAGGTCTGTAAACCCATGTGAGCTAAATGCCATCATGACTAGTCATCGTCTGTCTGTCTGTCTCTGTCTGTCTGTCTGTCTGTCAGTCTTCTGTCTGTCTGTCTGCCTGCCTGTCAGTTTGTCAAGGAACCTACTATTTTTCATGTCTATGTGACTGACTATCCACATGTCATATAATGTGTAAAAGTATAAAATATGTTTCCACGTGATAGCTCAAGTTTTGTCAAATATGTGTCAATATTAACTGATATGTAAATTTATTACTCTAATCCAGTAGGGGAAGCGGTTATTGCACTCGGGTTTGTCTACATATGTGTGTGTCTGGAGCCTTATTTAAAAAACTTCTAATCCAGTTTAGCTTAAAGGATCTTACTGTGAAAGACGACAGGCAGACTTTGGCCTGTGATCGAAATTAACCCTTTACTGGTCACACTGCCCAAAACCAAGGGCTGAAGTGGTCTTGAGGAATGTCCATTTCCGGACAAGAGAAGACTATTTTTTTAAATCCCCTAACTGGAATGACTGGCTTGGTAAGTGAGCCAGTCATTCCAGTGGTGAATTTAAAAAAAAGTTCTTTTTGCCCTGCAAATGGACATTCAAAAGGGAGATATTTAGTGTATCTTGATTTCTATCATGACAGTCAGGCTAGGGTATTCAATAGAGGAATCCATTTTTAGCTATGACCCACCCATCTTTAGCTAATCTCCACCCACACTTCACCTGTATTGGGATCGATTGATCCCTGAACTCCCTGACTATCAATTTTCAGAAAACTGTGTTGTTAAGCTGTTGAATATTCTGAAACTAGTAAGACTAGGTGCTGTTGCTGCCTATAGCAGCAACAGTGCTCAATCAAGTTAGTTTCAAAATATTCAACAGAATGTTGATTAAATAGTAAAGACACACAATTTGTACAACAGCGCTTAGTCCGTCATCAATTAAACGTTCATGACGAACCTATCTATGTCATTCATGACATAATTGATTATGATGTCATCTACACATCACAAGGTTGATTATGATGTCATATAATTGATGGATAAACTAGAAAGGTCCATTCGAGGCTGCTAGATCAAAAGTGATGTGTGCCTGCTATAAATAAGAAATCTGTTTACATAAAGCAAATCATTCTTCTGCTTTACATACTGCTGGTTAAAGCTGGTTATACCTATAGAATACATAAGCGAAAGTTTCACCCTTTAACTCTTTAGTGGTCAAATTTGGTCAAGAAAATAAAAAAAATTTCCTTATTGAATGTCCATCTGCAGGTAAAGATAAGAGTATTTTTGAAATTTTACCACCAGAGTGACTGGCTTAATTATCGAGTCAGTAATTCCAGTGGCAATTTTTCAAAAATGCTCTTCTCTCTACCTTCGTCAAGACTACTGCAGAGGTTGGTTTTGGTCGGCTTGACCAGTAAAGGATTAATAATTGAGATTGGTCATGAAAATTGAAAAAATGAAGTTTCATCTAATGTACTGTTGCTGGACAATTCTATTTTTGAAAATTTACAACTTGAATGACTGATTCCTTTAAGTAGCCAGTCATTCCAGTTGTTACTTTTCCAAAATACCCTTTTCTTGGCCTACAAATGGACATTTGAAAAGACCACTTTAGAAGTTGTTTTAGGCTGGTTTGACCGTTAAGGCTTTATGTATAGCTTATTTTGACAGTAAAATATGCACATGATTAATTTGATGTTTCTCTTTCAGCGGCAGAATCAGTCTATGGGACACCCAGCTTCTTTAGCGTCGACACGTCTCCATGGTAACAGCGGCCAGGATGAGGCATATAGGTCAGTTCTTTTCATTATTTGCCAAGCTGTCGTTACCAAAATGACCCCCAAATCATGGATAATGTAATGAAATGGTCTGTTGGATAATTTGATTTCAAAACTAATCTGATGGCAGCATCATTTTCTTGTAAAATTAGTTTCCAAATATTCAATAATTTAGCCGTATGCTTGACTGTTAAGAACAAGATTCCTCAATATGTCTGTAGCCCTTTAACTCCTTAGTGACGGAATTTATTCCTGAAATTTTAAATATTTGCTTTTTGACGTCCTTTTGCAGACCAAGAGAAGATTAATTTTGAAAATTTACAACTGGAATGACTGGCCCGATAACCGGGCCAGTCATTCCAGTTGTAAATTTTCAAAAATTGGTCTGCTCTTGGTCTGCAAATGGGCATTCCTGTAGACCACTAAGGAGGCCGGTTTTGGCCGGTATTGTCATAAGGATTAATGTGCAGAACTGGTCAAGAAAATTAAATAATTTGTTTAATAAATGTCCAGTGGCAGCAAAAGAGAAGACTAGTTTTGAAAATTTAAAACCGGAATAACTGGCTCTGTTAGCGAGTCCAGTCATTCCAGTTGCAAATTGTCAGAGTCTGCTTTTGGCCTGCAAATTGACATTTTTAATTCACCTGGCCCGAAGGGCCAAGTGAGCTTATGCCGTGGGGAGCGTCCATCGTCCGTCCGACATCCATCAGTCGTCCATCAACTTTTACTTTAAAACACTACTCATTAACCCCTAGGCCGATTTCAACCAAATTTGGCTGGAAGGACCCTATGGTTGTAGGCTCCAGAACTTTATTTTGGAATTTTGATTCATCAATTTTTTGGGTGAAAATCTGAGATTTTATGAAGAATGTACCGAAAATTGTCAAAATGCTTCTTCCCCGTACCATTCTTAGCGATTTCAAACAAATTTGACTGAAAGAACCCTATGGTGATGGGCTTTAGAATCTCCATAGAGAATTTTAATTCGTTAAATTGCTTCTTTTCCTTACCATTCAGAGCGATTTCAAACAAATTTCGCTGAAAAGACCATATCGTCGTAGGCTCCAGAACTTTCATTCATCAATATTTTGGGTGAAAATGTTAGATTTTAGGAAGACTAAAGACTGTGAAGGAAATTGTCGAAATACTTCTTAGCATTCTGAATGATGTCAACCAAATTTGGCTGAAAGGACCCTATGGTGATGGGCTCTAGAATCTGCATAGAGAATTTTAATTCATCAATTTTTTGGGGTGAAATCTTAGATTTTATTTTAAATATACTGGAAATTGTCAAATTTCTTCTCCTTACCATCTTGACCGTTTTAAATCAAATTAGCCTGAATGGATCTTAGGGTCAGTGGCTTTTGAATTTCCATTGAGAATTTTGATTCATAAATTTTTTGGGTGAGAATTCTCGATTTTATGAAAAATCTACTGGAAATTGTCAAATTGCTCCTTCTTACCATTCTGAGCGATTTCAGCCGAATTTGGCCGAAAGGAGCCTGTGGTGATGGGTTCTAGAACATCCATACAGAAATTTAATTCGTCAATTTTTGGAGGTGAAATCTAGATTTTATTTAAAATCTGGAAATTGTCAAATTGCTTCTTCTCCTTACCATCTTGACCATGAAATTCTTAGATTTTATTAAAAATGTACCGGAAATTATCGAATTGCTACTCCTCACGAGTCCTCAGCTGCTTGACATATTTCAACCAAATCATAGTAGACTACAACTTTATTCAGAATTTTGATTGGTCAATTTTTTGGGTGGCCAACTTGGATTTTCCGAAAATCAGCAATCATATTTATTTAAATGCAAATGGCTCAAATGCTAATGGTCCAGGTGAGCACCACATGCCCTTGGGCCTCTTATTAAAGGCTACTGTTTTGACCGTCTTGACCATTAGTGTTAATCACTAGCCACTAGCCGTTAGACTTTCAGACACTGAATGATCCGATATGAAGATCGATTTATTGATAATCTAAGAAATATTCTTTTAAATGTTTTTATAAAACTAATTCGATGGCAGCAACAGATTCCTATAAAATTAGTTCCAAAATATTCAACAGCTAATACATGTATGATTGCCAGCATTGAGCTTTTTAAAGGATTTCTCAAGACAAAGATAATAATTCATGTTTGTTCATATATTAACTATTACGATGCTGTGTTGCCCTCGTCCCAAAGGTGGAAGATGTATTAAAGCTGTATTTAAAACACTCGACAAATGCTTGTATTTTCAAAAAGGATTTCTCCACCTTAGCTATGACCCAGATTAACCCTTTTACCGATAATCCCTGAAAAAGTATATTCTTTAGGATATAAAACCTATTCTGTTAAATATTTTGAAATTAATTTGACTGGAAGCCATTGGCAGCAACGGCTTCCAGTCAAATTAATTTCAAAATATTCTACAGTTTTCCTGTATGATAGCATCGAAAATGCGACATTGGGAATTCGCCGGTGAAAGGGTTAAGACAAGGATTGTAATTCATTTTATGTTCATATATTTACTATTAAAATGCTAAAGACCTTGTTACCCGTCGCTCCGAGCTCCAGTATGGGAGACCGTATTAGAGCTATATAGCAAAAAACAGATATGATTTGGCTCAACAAAGGTGGGTACTGTCAAAAAGGATTTCTCGACCTCGCAGTGACCCAGATTAAAAAACAGGATCTGGATCAGATTAAATTCTGTATAGACAGGTTGTATTTCAGAAACTACATGTCTGATTTGACTCAAATTTGAATACAAAGGATGTTGTGACCATACAATCAGATTCAAGAATTTGGTCATGATCCTTTAGGGATGTAGAAAACATATGGAAATTCTGAAAAACGTATTATTGCGGCAAAAGTAGGAAGGGTCTTAGAGATTGCTCTTCTACTTCATTTATATGTCTTTGCGTCCGAAAGACTAAATCTGGAAAAAGCCATTTGCAATGTACCAAGTATTCTGTTGAATATTTTTAGACGAATTTGACTGGGAACTGTGTCAGCAAAAGTTACTTAACAAATGAAGTTTTAAATATTGTCTTGAAATTCAGATTCATGTATGTTTGCGATTAACCCTTTAATAGTCAAGCCTAACAGAACAGTTCTTTGCAGTGGTCTTGAGAAATGTCAATTTGCAGACTAGGAGAAGACTATTGTGCCATGATGGAAGAGGCAAATTATCAAAAATAGTTTTCGCTTGACCTACAAGTGGACATTCTTTAACCCTTTAATGGTCAAGCCAGCGAAAACCACCCTCTGCAGTGGTCTTGAGGAATGTCCATTTTCAGGCTAAGGGATGACTATTATTGGAAATTTACAACTGAAATGACTGGCTCGATAACCGAGCCAGTCATTCTAGTGGTAAATTTAAAAAAATTGGGAATCTCTTGGCCTGAAAATGAACATTTACTAAGCAGCATTTGTAATTTTATGAACAAATCGTGTCCATTAAAGTGTTAAACCACAAATTAGCATTTTTTTGACAAGTCTTGACTATTAATGGATTAAAGGATTATATTATGAGATATTGATGAGATATTGATGGGATATTGATGAGATATTGATGAGATATTGATGGGATATTGATGGGATATTGATGAGATATTGATGAGATATTGATGAGATATTGATGGGATATTGATGGGATATTGATGAGATATTGATGAGATATTGATGGGATATTGATGGGATATTGATGGGATATTAATGGGATATTGATGAGATATTGATGGGATATTGATGGGATATTGATGGGATATTGATGATGAGATATTGATGAGATATTGATGAGATATTGATGGGATATTGATGGGATATTGATGGGATATTGATGAGATATTGATGGGATATTGATGGGATATTGGTGAGATATTGATGGGATATTGATGGGATATTGATGGGATATTGATGAGATATTGATGAGATATTGATGGGATATTGATGAGATATTGATGAGATATTGATGGGATATTGATGGGATATTGATGAGATATTGATGGGATATTGATGGGATCGACAGCTCACAAATAATGTAAATTGTTTCCAAAACAAAATGATATGTTCTGTTGAATATTTTGAAAATAATTGTAATGGATGACATTTGTTCAAAATATTCAACAGAACATCTCTTACATTGTGTTCAAGATTGTACTATAAATAATGTGTTTCTGTTCTTGTTTTGGAAACTTGATTTAACTTGTTTATTGTATACTTAATGTTATCCTGTATTACAGGCCTGAGAGTCGACTTGGTTTCGCCGACAATCAAAACTATAATCATGGACAGAGCACCAGTGCTGGGAATATCCGAACACACAGTGAACCATCCCATTCACATCACATTGTTAATGATCGCTATAATGATCCGTATAGCCGGCCGCAGCAGTACGGACGACAGTTACCGAATTACGGACCTCATGTGTCGAAATCTGGTTCTCAGTTACCAAGTTCCAGTTCGACATATAACTCTGGTATTCCACATAATAATGTACAGTCTCATTCACAAACGTATTCACAACCGCATCTACATAAAGTTCAGAACAATCCATCCAGCCGCCATCACCAATACCATCAACCACAACCAGAGCATCAACCACAGCAACAACGACAACCACAGCATCAACCACAACCATTGCATCAGCAACATCAACAGCAGCAAAAACAACAAGAAAATCCTTACAGTGTTAACAATGGTGTTCGTCCACATTCGCAGCCCTATAGTGTTTTATCAGACTCTACGACGCGGTGGCACCGACAACAACAACAGCAACAACAACAGCAACAAAGACATCAGCATCCCACATCATCAGTCTCCTCTCATTCATCAATGCAATCCGTAACGTCATCATCATCAAGTTATCGCTCGTATACGCCGACGCCTCAAATATTTCCAAGCAATATGAGCATGAACTCGAACAACAGTAACTTTGCTACACAATCACAGTATTCCAATCACTCTTCTGCGCCATCATCGAGTGCGGCGAAGTCGCGGCACGAGCGGAGTACGTCGTATGACGATTACGACGACCCACGATTTGCATATCGGGATCCGAGCTACGGGTATGCTATGCGTCGGCACTTGAATCCGAACCCAGCAAAAGTGTGACGTGTCAGTTGTGTTTTTTTAACTGAATTAGGATTAGACAATAATATGATTACCAGCAGGCTTAGTTGTGGTCAACATTGTTGGCCGTCTTAGCCTAGTTAGCTACGTGTGCTGATTGTGGTTGTGATTTTCCAAAACTCTACTCTGACACATTTCGTATTGGTTCACTCTAAGGAGAATAATACAGCTATACTTACCTTCTGTTGCGGGCATTTAGTGGTTCGTTTAACCCTTTAATGGTCATACCGGCCAAAACCGGCTTTTATGGTTTTGTGGAATGTCCATTTATAGGCCAAGAGAATCAAATTTTTGAAAATTTACCACTGGAATGACTGGCCCGATAACCGAGCCTATTATTCCAGTAATACATTTTCAAAAATTGGATTCTCTTGTCCTGTAAATGGACATTCAATAGAAAGGAATATTTAAATTTTCTTGATCAAATTTCACCATTAAAGGGTTAACACTCAAGTGGTCCAAAAACAGCTTCTACAGTGGTCTTGAGAAATGTCAGTTTGCAGACCAAGAGAAGACTATTTTTGAAAATTTACCACTGGAATGACTGGCTCGGCTATCGAGCCAGGCATTCCAGTGGTAAATTATTTTAAATATCTCTTGGCCTGAAAATGGACATTCCAAGACCACAGCTTGGCAATTAGAGGCTTAACGTTGTGGATATTGGTTAGACTAAGTATGTCTGTATCATTTTGTTAGTATTTACAGATAAGAGGTACTGATAGACCAGAGGTACTGACAGACCGTGTTGTGATGATTATGTTGATGTAGTTGTATTTTAACCATTAAATGCTCAAATCCGCCACAGCCACCCTTTGTAGGGGTCTTGAGAATTGCCTATTTGTCGACCAAGAGAGAAGACTATTTTTGAAAATTTTATCATTGTAATGACTCGCTTTAAAACAGAGCTAGTAATTCAAGTGGTGAATTGACCGGCAGTAAAAAAAATGTCAAATTTCTTAACAAATCTTTATTATTAGATGTTTAACCTTTTAACACTTATATCAGCCGAAAACAGCTTCTGCAGAGGTCTTGAGTGTCTTGAAAAATGTCCATTTGCCGATAAAGAGAAGACTATTTTTGAAAATTTACCACTCGATTTAATTGACTCAATAACCGAGCCAGTCATTCCAGGTGTAAATTTTTTTAAATAGCCTTCTTGGTTTGCAAATTTACATTTTCTATGAGAAATGAGAATTTTTCTTTAACAAATTCGAGGATCAAAGGGTTAAATGATCATAAGTAAAAATACAGTAAATACAAGTTTGTGTTCTGAAAATATCTCATGAGGAATCTTTCACTACATTCGAAATTGGTCAAGAAGATCTAAATTTGTGCTCAGTATGTCCATTTGCAGACCAAGAGCAGACGATTTTTTAAAAGTTTACCACTGAATTTCTGACTCGATTGAAAAAATGTATAGAAATTACCATTTTAAGATCTCTATACTATGTAGCTCAAATTTAGGGCAGTCATACAGGAAGGCTGGTGGATATTTTGATATTTTAGAAATTATTTCATATTCATTTCATTAACCTCATATTTTGTGGCATATGGTTTAATCACCGAAAATATGAACATTTCAACTGAAATCTGTGATCTCAGATCAGATCTGTGACTGAAACTCAAATGTCAAGGATGTAATTAGAGTTAATTTGAGAAATCTCAGGTGGTGAAAATTGATTAAAATTAAAGGCGTAATTAAGTAAAATTTATCTGTAATTAATCCTTTTATGGTCAAGAAAATAGAAATTTCTATTCCATTTGCTGAAATTGCAGGACGAGAAATCTACTTTTGAAAATTCACTACTGAAATGACTGTCTTTGATATCGAGCCAGTTATTCCAATGGTAAATTTCAAAACATAACTTTATCTTGGCCTGCAAATAGCCATTTCTGAAAACCTCTGTGGAATTATAATATATATATATATATATATATATATATATATATATTTTGTGGAGATAATTTCTAGCCAGCTTGTGCATTAGAGCATTTAGCTAATCTTGTTTTAGCCCTGTTACCCTCGAATTTGTTAAAGAAAATTTCAATTTTCTCTTAGAAAATGTCCATTTGTAGACAAAGATATTATTTTTGAAAATTTACCACTGGAATGACTGGCTCGGTTATTATTTCGGCTTGGTAAATTTTCAATAATAGTCTTCGCTCTGTCTGCAAATCGACCTTTCTCAAGACCACTGCAGAAGCTGTTGTTTGCTGATATGAGTGTTAAAGTGTCTAGAACATATGTGCCTGAGACCTTAGGTGTTCAAATACCTGTAAGTCCTCTTGAAACATGGTCAACATTCTGAGACCCCCAATGTCAGATTTACAGTAAAAACTGCCTTTTAGACAACGGGTAGGTGTCGACTGCCCGCTGTCTAGTCTCATTGTGTATCATGTTATTAAGTATATATAGCAAAATATATTTGAATTGATATGATTGCCTTCCTATAAATCACATGCAACTTACTTCTACAATACATTTTCTGGTAGAATTTTACCGAATATTTAAAGCTCAACATCTATTTTAAAGCTAATCACTTCTATAAATTAGTATAAATTCAAAAAATTTATATATATAATATAAGCTCATTTATTTTTACTGTGTAACATATGATGTTATAGATAATACGTATGTGTCATATATTTTTTGTCAAATATTGTAATTAGCATGCGTACGTGTATCATGTACTAGTATGTATAAATGTATCGAAATATTAATTAATTTTTTGATTATTTAATTAATTACTGTATATTGTAATTAGCAGCTTTATTTAATCAGTACATTTAAATAATATCATCTATTGTTAACCATTTTAATGCCACAGTCCAGGTATTACAAATATAGCGTAAGAAATATTCCATTAGATATTTTGAAAGTAAATTACCTGGAAACTGTTGATATGTGTGGAACCACCGCTTCCAGTCAAATTATTTTCAAAATATTCAATTGCTTTCTTGTATGGTTGCTGTGAAATAACATTGCTCTGATTGTATCATCTAAGGGTTAATTTATCTAGTGTATTACCCATTTCACTGCTACATACGTAAAAAATTACATCTCATCAATAAGAAATCTCATTATTTTGAAACAAGTTTGATTGAAAGCTGTTGCTGCTATGTGCAGCAACAGTTTTCAATAAAATTGGATTTCAAATATTGAAATATGGTCGCTATAATTAAACAAATTTTAGTATAAATGTACGCAACCAAAAGTTCCCTACCTCTGAGCTGTGCATCAAAACTAGGTATATCATTAACCAGTTACCCATCAAATATCCTTTACCCCTCAAATATCCTTTACCCCTCAAATATCCTTTATCCCTCAAACATCTCATAGAAAATGTCTATTAGTAGACCAAGAGAAAATTATTTTTGAAAATTTATGACTGGTTATCGAGCCACTCATTCCAGTGGTAAATTTTCAAAAATAATTCTCTGTTGGTATGCAAATGGACATTTCTCAAGACCACTGCAGAAACTGTTTTTGGCTGATATAAGTGTTACCCAAATACCACTCTGAATATCCTATCTTTTACTCTGTCAACATGAAAGAGACTTATGTACATTTCTCATCTCTTAATTTAATTTGAAAATTAAAAATTTTGACATGAGACTGTTACGGGTTAAAGGGTGAATATAGAGGAATTCAGTTTTAGCGATGCGCCGCCCTTCTCCAGCTAATCCCCACCTATGCTCTGCCCGAGTTGGGATCAATTGCTCCCTGCACTCTGAATCTCAATTTCCAAAAAATTATACGGGTAAGGTGTTGAATATTTTTAACTAATTGTGCTCAGTCAAATTAGTTTCAAAATATTCAACAGAATAAATAGTAAAGGCATACAATTCGTACAACTTGTTGAACTAATAAGCATTTGTGATGGACTATATCCTGTCATTCATGACGTAGTTGATTATAACATCAGCCAACATGTGATGTAGTTGATTGTGACATCATATGATTGACTGAGAAACTTGATCCATCAATTCTGTTGGGGTCTTTCTCAGAATAATGTGCTTCATCAACCTAGCCAGATGTAGGCATGCGCTGACACCGGGTGAATGGGAATATGAGCATGTGTGGGTCGATGAGATACACATTACATATATATATATATGCAATATAATACTTTCTTTTCATTTGAAATAAATTATGCACGCATTATTCCTCAACACTAACACTCATGTCAGCCTAAAACGGCTTCTGCAGTGGTCTTGATAAATGTCCATTTGTAGAGCAAGAGAAGTCTATTTCTGAAAATTTACCACTAGAATGACTGGCTTGTTAACCGAGCCAGTCATTCCAGTGGTAAATTTCCAAAAATAGTCCTCTTAAATGGACATTTTTTAATGAGAAAATTGAAATTTTCGTGAACAAATTCGAGAGTTAAAGGGTTAATAACTCTTGTAATACCCAGTCTTTTATGCATGCACATACTTTAACTAACATTCCTTTATCAGACTTCCCTATTACTGTAACCTTTGGCTCCCTATTGTATATTCTCCGTCTTATTGCATTTAGATCACATGGTTGAACTTAGAGAATTGGTCTGACATCTGTCATCATCATCCATCAAATACACATGTTGCCTTTTGCTGATTGATTAATATGACGAATACGTTCAATTTGATAATATCTGCTTTAACCCTTACCACTCTGATGTCAATATTGTTTCTTTTACCCTGCCAATAACAAAGAAACTGGTGTACATTTTTAGACAATTTTGGTCGGCGATGTCATTGTCTATGACAGCAACATCTTCAACCAAATTTATTGAAAAATGAACACCAGATGATCTTTTAATTTAATTTGAAAGTTTAAAATTTTGACTTCAGAGTGGTAGGGGTTAACTGTCTAACTGTTACAAGCCACTGGACACTAATTTCAATGGTCAATAACCCTAGACCTGCTGGTTATTTTAAAAACAATTTGACTGAAAGTTGTTAGTGGCTAGAGCCACCAACAATTTTCAGTCAAATTGTTTTCAAAATATCCAACATATCTAGAGTTAAACACTAAGGAAGATGTAGTACGCAGCAGAAATTAAGCAGGCACGCAGTTAAATTTTGTTGCTCACCTTTAAATATCGCAGGTATATTATCCTTGAAAGAATTCTCAGTGTAACAATGTTTTAAACTCAGTAACCCTTTAACACTTCAACTTTTTTCACGAAAATTTCAATATTTTCATAGAAAATGTCAATTTGGTGACCAAGTATAAAACTATTTTTGAAAATTTACTACTGGAATGACTGCCTCGATAACGAGCCAGTCATTCCAGTGGTAAATTATAAAAAATAGTCTTATCTTGGTCTGCAAATGGACATTTCTCAAGACCACTGCGGAAGACATTTTTTTGCCGACTTGAGTGTTAAAGTGTTAATGGTGAACTCGGTCAGAGCTTACCTCTGATGAGGAATGGCAATCTGCAGGCCAAGAGAAAGCTTTTTTAATTTATCACTTGGAATCAATCGCTTGATGACGGAGCCAGTTATTTCAGTGATAAATTTTCAAAAATAGTCTTCTAGCCTGCAAAAATGTCAATTTTCTTGACCATTCTTGACCATTAAAGGGTTAAGCATGTGTTGATGGTGATTGTGTTGTCAATATTTAGCAGGTTTTGTGATTACAAATTGCATCATCATTAGTTTGTTTGTTGATGTATCACTGAGTTGTAGCCCCTTAGATTCAGTGTTAAGATGTGCTATAGATGTGACGTGGCTGCTTTGTCAGTGATGTACAAATATTTGATCGACAGGTAGACAGACTTGTGACAAAATTTTATTTGATTGATAACATTTGCGAGATTATAATGATATTACAAGCAGAATAGTCCAGTTAGAAAATGGAGTCAAAGCTACAGGCTTTATTTATACTGACTAGTCATGGGAATTCTGACCAGCGTCTTTAAGCAATGATTCCATTGAGATATATAAAATAAGCTAAGTCTGCCCAATCTAATATAGAAAATAATCGGCAACGGAAATGCCAATAGAATAGATAGACTATGACTGAGGAAGATTTCAAGTCAAGGGCAGTGTGCTGTGGATGTACTGAGTGGCTCATTTCATTGTGATGGCCCGTAGGTCGAAAGGCCTGTACAGTTAGGTTAATACAAAGTATCCCTAGTTGCTGAAAAATTTGAATCAAGGATGACTAATTTAAGTTCGATTAGGCCAGGATATCGTGATTTGGGATTATTGCTGATCTCACCACACCAAGCATCCATTCTATTTCTCAATTTCGCATGGAGGTCAACCCCGATCCTTTCCTTTTTTTTACTGTTACCTATAGGGCTATTGGTGTCAAGAAAAACAAAACAACATAGAATGAAAATTTCAACAAGAAAAAATGCAGGTCAACAAAGAAACTAATAACATTTTTAACCTCTTTAATAGGGACCAGAACTATATATCAATTCAAGAAATTTTAAATTTTGACATAGAAAATGTCCATTTGCATACCGAGAGAATCTTTTTGAAAATTTACCACTGGAATGACTGGCTCAGTTTTCGCGCCAGTCACTCCAGTAGTTAATTTTCAAAAATAGTCGTCTTCGTCTGCAAATGGACCCTTCCAAAGGCCATTTTTGGCTGTCTGGATGATTAAAGTGTTATTGTATGAGCTTGGTTTAGCAGCATTGACCATAAACAACAACAACATTAAATCCTCTTCATGAGAAATGGTGATGATTGATCAATATGTTTTCATGTTAATGTTTTGACCGCCCTAACACCCAAATCATGATTGTTGTTATCTTTTTCACGACTATCTTGATCGTATTGTTAGTTATGTGTCAATAATGCTCTAAATCAATTATGGATGTCACGGAAGGTCCACATCCACAAACATATTAAAGTGATATTGATAAATTATATAGTTTCAATGGTGCCACTGCTTTGAATTATGAGGAATAGACCATGAATGAAGGTTCCATCTTGGGGGCGAGTGAAAAAAACCCTTTCAAAGCCGAGCCACTGAAGCGTATCAGTCACAAACCAAGTCATAAATTAGTGGGTTGGTCAATTGCAAGAATACACCCCAGGCTTCCATTCATGGTCTGGTGTCATCAGCATCTAAAATAAATTATAGAAAGTGCCTTAAGCAAATTAGAGGAAATAAATTAATTTGAAAATTTTACCTACATAGTGATTATTAGCCCTTTACATCTTAAATCTTTCAAGGAAATTTCAGTTTTCTCATAGAAAATGTCCATTTGCAGACCAAGAGAAGACTATTTTTGAAAATTTACCACTGGAATCACTGGCTCGGTTATCGAGCCAGTCTTTCCAGTGGTAAAGTTTAAAAAAATAGTTTTCTCTTGGTCTGCAAATGGCCATTTCTCAAGGTCGCTGCTGAAGCCGTTTTTGGCTGATATGAGTGTTAAAGGGTTAATACACGTTTTATCACACTTACATCTTTGTGCCTTTGTCACCACACCGTCCATCTTCTAAACTAGATCAATGAAAATTGTCTATATTACAAAAGATGAAATTGTAGAATTTGAATGCCTTTATATATTTATTTATTTATGCATGTTCCCAGACATTTACCCACTAGCTCCCTATGATGTGCATTCAAATTAAAATATTATAAATTCATTCCATGCACAATGCCTCTGTCTTAACTTGTTAACACTCAAGCTGACCAACAACGGCTTCTACAGTGGTCTTGAGAAATGTCCATTTGCTGACCAAGAGGTCTATTTTCGAAGATTTACAACTGAAATGGCTGGCTTGATAACCGAGCCAGTCATTCCAATGGTAAAATTAAAAAAGACATTTTCTTTAAGGAAATTTTCTTGAACAAATTTGAGGGATAAAAGATTGGCCAACCATTGTCAAATCGCTCATGAGGGCCTATATTATGACAGATCACTTGTATTGAGCGACCACCTGTCTATGATCTACCATAAGATGGTCTCTTAACCCTTACCACTTTGATATCAAAATTTTTCTCTAGCTAAGCTCCACCCATACCTCACTCGTGTTGGGATCGATCTCTGAACACCATGACCATCAATTAAAAAACCCCACAGGTAAGTTGTTGAATATACACGACGTCATACGAGGTCAGACGATGGATGGATACTCTGGAAAGGTGAATTGACAGCAGGATTGTGAGATAAGAAATTCAATGAAAAATCGTTTACAGAATAGGGTAACCTATCACTGGCTTATCATAGCATGAAATTAACTCTAGTCCGCTAGAGCGAGTTTACGCGAAATTGACAAGGGCTAGTAATAATCAGTCAAGCAATTCATACGTGCATTACATGATTTTTCACGTGATAATAGAGTTTGGCAAACAGAATGCTATATCTGGTTTACAATAATCAGTATCTCGCAGGCAATGCTTATATTATAAACACTTAAATCATTGTGAAGTACACCACTATTGCGTACAAACTCAATACTGACATTTTCCCACTTATAAAGATCCTTCCCTTGTACACATCAGAGGTCAAAGGTCACTTGAACAAGATGAATTTTTGATGAACCCATTTCTTGTAATCTAAATTAAACTATCGCCACAGAGTTGAATAATGACTAGGTGCATGTATTTCCTCTTATAATAAATAATAGTTTGGCGCTGAACAGAGGGGTTGTGTTTCGTAGTAATCACTTTAAACAACGGAGCCGTTCGTTCCAGCAGTAAGTTTTCAAAAGTCATCTTGGCTTGGCTTGCAAATCGGCATTCGCTAAGTAATTAATATTTTCATGAAAAATTGGAACCGGCAACGTCTATTTTCTGTATTTCACAAATTTGGCCATATTTGTATATACAGTCAACTTCTTAATGATCTCTGAAGGGTTTAGTGCATGATAACGTTGCACTTTGTCAAATAATGTCGAGTTAAATAATGAGTTTAGTTTATATATTGTGTTATCTCTGATGTTTCATGTGTTTAGTAATTTTACAATGCAATTTGTCTGTTTATACTATCAGCTTCCTAAATACTCAGTCCAAGAGAGGATTGTATTCTTTGAACAATTCATCTTCGTTTAAAACAGAAACATTCCTAATATCATAAGTGTTTATGGTTAGTGTATGTGTGATAAATATTACTGATATTTTACATTATGTAAGAAAATAAGATGGAAGTAAATTAGCAGCAGGGTTGAGGTCAAATACAAAAGTATTTGTGTTTGAAGTAATTTAAATACATTTTTCAGGTATTTGAAAGTATTTGTATTTGGCAAGTATTTACGGCAAACGTATTCGTATTTGTATTTAAATACTGTGTCAATGCATTTGAGTATTTTCAAATACTTTTCAAAATACTTGTCTGTCTATTTTTGATAAATTCTTAGATTCAAATGAATGGAGTTGTTTTTTTGAAGATGCAAATGAAATGTGAATATGTATCTTAGGCAGCGACAACTTTCAGTCAAATGCTTTTAAAATATTCACATAATTTGCTCTGTTTATGCAACACACATTATCAATGCCTACCATACAGTATATATTTATAATGAGCTTTGCATCCAGTCTGGCCTTTGCTTGTTATTACAGAACAATTCCTCAACCAATGTATTGTATTGTATTGTACTGTTCCGAACTGCAATCATACTCTTTGAGGCTTATGTAGCTGGTCTAAATCTCAAAGTCTTATCAGTAGGAGAATGGACAATTATATTCTTTCCAAGCAACCAGTAATAATCGTTGTACTGTTGGCTTTCAAGGTAATGTTCCATAACATGTGTAGTTATAGACACGTTTGCTGCTGTTCAAGCAAGACACTTGCCCGGGACCACAAATAGCTGATGATTAAATTGACACATTTAATTGTTTCAAATATCACTTTATCCATCCATAGGCAGCAACCCCACCCAGTCAAATTAGTGACAAACTATTCAACAGCTTACCTGTATAGTTTTCAGGAAATTGATAGTTAGGGCATTTGGGAATCGATCTATCCCAACACGGTGAAGTGTGGGTGGAGCTTAATTAGAGGTGGGCAGGGCAAGGTCCATTGACAGCTGTACATCTGTCTGGGTGAAGATCAAATTTTGTGTTAATCTGTCAATAGACCTTTCCCACATTAGCATATTTTGGGAAAATACCTTACCGGAATGCATCGCGCATACCACTTCCGGTTGGTAACTACGATAGCCGACGCTCAAACAACATTACTTTACTATGCGAATCAGATAGAGTGCACTTTAGGCAGTGCATATGAAAAACTATGTTCATAATATTTTTGAAGTCATGCATCATTGGAAAGCTAAGCCAATTTTCTATACATTTCTGGATTAGTTTTTATAGTTTAAAAAAATTTAATACAGTTGATTGCAATTTTAAAATATCCCCTTTGTCCACTTGATTTAATGATTCTAAGTCGAAGGGTGTATTTTATATACGCAAATAACTCAGTGAAAACGTTGCAAAAATATAAGAATAATGCATTGATGTTTCGGCAATTGAATGCGCTTTCCAATGATATATAATTTAAATAATTTAATGATTTTAGTTTAGCATAGGAACAGTTTAGATTGCGGTGTATTTTAGTGCAAAAGTAACTCAACGAGGATCAGTGGCTTGTTAATGTCGGTACCCGCCAGCAGTTTTGCTCTGAGCGTTGGTTTAGGGGAATCCCGGCATAATGACGTCAATGTGGGAAAGGCGTATTAAAACTTAGTTGTCTGATTATAGTTGGCTGTCATGGAGTAATTCTCTGTGTTTATCCATTTAACTCTTGAAATTTCTATGTCATCGCCGATATGCAGGAACAGCTCCCAGTCAAATTAGTTTCAAAATATCCATTGTCTTGTAAAGAATTTGTCATTTCAGGTCTATAAGTTGTTTTAGGTCTGTAAGGATTAAATCTAAGGTTGGTGTATGAGTGCTGTGAGGTAGGGAGCTCTATAGATGATTATAGAAAATATTTGTCTAAGACAGTAAGATTTTACAAGTGAAGATACAAGTACCTACTTATAATAGTTTTGCTAAAGGTGTTGCCTTTGTAACTAGCAAAGATGTTGCTGTAGTAGATTGCGACAACTTTTAGAAACGCCATTCTTAACCGCATCGGAACAAAATTGAATGACGATAATAGTAGACGTATTAAAAATGTTTGCGTCAGGTGTATGTATATTCTGCATAGCGACATAATCAAACATATAGACAGAAATTAAATTGTTATGCTAATTTCCCCATCAGCATGGATCTAATTTGCATAACAGAACTGATGAATATATACTGTATAATGTATATGTATGCATTATGCAATTTAAATTGTAATGCTATTGTGTCTATTCACCTAGAATACAACATATCAGCATTCTGTGAGTTACCAGTAAGGTCCAGTGTCTGTCTATATCTTTTAACCCTTTAATGGCTAAAGCTGATCAAAAAATTCAGACATTTTCTTTTTGAATGTCCATTTGAAGGCTAAGAGAAAAAACTATCTTTGAAAATTTACCACTAGAATGACTGGCTCGGTAACCGAGCCAGTCATTCTAGTGGTAAATTTTCAAAAAGAGTCTTCTGTCGGCCATCAAATGGGCATTCCTCAAGACCACTGCGGAGGCTATTTTTTGCTGACTGACATAAAAGGGTTAATAATAACTAAAATCTGTGATAAATTTTGAGCATTTTTTGCGTAGGATAAATGTATAGCGCATCTGTTAGAGGTGTTAAATTTTGTAATTTTCATGTTCAAGTTCTGATTTACTGCAATGTTGTCATAAATAAATATGGCCATTATCTTTGAACAAATATTGTATGAAAATATTCAGCACATGTATGAAAATATTCAGCATATACGCATGCGCACGCACACGCACGCACGCATGCATGCACATGACGCCACACACTAATTTTTTGTTTTAATATGAGCACACATGTTAACATAATTATTGATAGTGGTCAGATCAGCGCTGGACATTTTGATGGTCTCTCTTTGTACATTAATTATGTTATCATCATCATCATCATCATTCTTCCATACTGTTAACTACTTTGTTGAATATTACAAACCTTGTTACACTTTTTCATGCATAAAATAGGGCACTCAATTACATCATAAGCGACCATGATAGGGGCCAGCAGAAGTGATGACTAAAGATAGGTGGTCACTTAATACAGTCCAACTACAATAGGTGATTTCAAAGTGTGGGGTGGGTGTTGGGCAGATAACGTTCTTTTATCCTTACATTGTCAAGCTGGCCAAAACTGCCCTCTGCGGTGCTCTTAGGAAATGTCCATTTGCAGGGCAAGAGATGATGATTGTTGAAATTTTAACACTTGAATAATCAGCTCAATAACCAATCCATTTATTCTCTGAGTAAATTTCAAAAATATATCTCTTGGAGTGCAAATGGACATTTACTAAGCAAAAATCTAAATTTGTTAATGAATCATTGCCATTAAATGGTTAATAATTATCACTCAAACACGAACATCTTGGATCTTCATAGACAGCATCAACTTAGAGACCGAGAGGTGAATATTTGATAAACCTTACCACTGAAATCACTGGTTCGGTTATAACCGAGCCAGTCATTTCAGTGTTACGTTTTATCAAATATTCTCTTGATTTGAAACCACTTCGGAAGCAATTTTGGCTAGTTTGACCATAAACGAGTTATGACTGATGATGAATCGGCATGTTTGATACATGTGTAGTACATTTGTACTTAGTTACTTTTCAAACAATCATCCAAATAATTGTGTCTTAATATGCCATCGTATATTTTTATATCATCATTCAATCATACACTGTGTCCAGATGAACCTCTGAAGTGACCTGTTTTATACTTGTAGATAGTACTAGTACTTTATATACAACCCTACTACAATACTAAGACCCGGTATTGTCGTGTGTGCTACACATATCTGCATGGTAGTAGTAATAATAATTATATTCAAATGTAGATTTTAAAACAACATAAATAAAAACAAATGAATATAAATGATTGTTCTGTTGTTAACCATCCTGCACTACAGACTTAGCCCTTTACCCCTCGAATTTGTTTTTAAAAATTAAATTTTCTCAAAATATGTCCATTTGCAGACCAAGAGAAGGCTATTTTTAAAATTTTACCAGTGGAATGACTGGCTCGGTTATCGAGCCAGTTATTCCAGTGTTAAATTTTCAACGATAGTCTTCTCTTGGTCTGCAACTGGACAATTCTCAAGACGACTGCAGAAGCCATTTTTGCCTGATATGAAGTTAAAGCGTTGATTAAACAACTTATTTACGAATTAGAAAATATTTCCAGAAAACTTTTGGACCCGTCAAATTCCTTTCAGAATATTCAGCAGGTTTCTTGTATGACTGTTGTTGAGGTATAGAGGCATCTGTCACTCGAGCATCTGACGTCATAATCAAAAACGTCACATGTTAGCTATGCTCACAACCATAATGGTGTTGCTCAATCGCAAAAGTAGAGTCTGTCAAATTTTAAAATAAAATGTGATTAAGCATGACGCTGAAATTTATACCTGATGATCGTCTTCGACTTGTCCTCTTTCTGGCTACGGAAAAAATCCAACTATAGGCTCACTAATAGATTGAGCCAAACTCACACCCATAAACCAAGACGCAGTGTCGCATATCCACCCTAACCCCATAGTCGCCTGCACCATGTGAACCTGCGGAATCTGCTGCAGACTGATCAAATCCATGGTGTTTCACAACACTAACAGGCAATGCCTACACAGCAAAAACCATTGGCAGTTGCAGAACACACAGTGTCGTAGGCTTGTGCGATTATCGCGATCGATTATTAAAAAATAATTGTGATTACTCGATTAATCAGCTTGAATACCAATTACCAAGACATAACAACAAAAGAATATCAATGACGAAAATTACAATCGTGTTTAGAAATGTCCATTTGCAGGGCAAGAGAAGACGATTTTTGAAAATGTATCACTGGAATGCCTGGCTCGATTCTCGAGCCAGGCATTTCAGTAATACATTTTCAAAAATAGTCTCCTCTTGCCCTGCAAATGGACATACATTCACTAACCAAAATGTCATTTTCATGACCGTTCGCGTTAAAAAGTAATTGAAAGGTAGGTTTTGAAATATTTTATGCAATAGAAAATATTCACAATTATTGGATTATTTAATTTTTAATCATATAAATTCACGATTTAAAACATAATCGCGATTTTCGATTTAATCACGTAATCGCGCAAGCACACAGTGTCATCTATCTTATTACCATCAAGCTGTGCTCTAAACAAGATGATGGAGAGATGAAGAGACAATTTAACATCTGAATCCAGGAACACTACAGAGACATCTCACACAAGAGAGACTCACCTGTGACTCGTCACTTCAATTTACTCCAACCATGGGAAGGATAATGTTTATTTTTATACAGGTTCCAACAAGGTGGGGGGGGGGGGGGTACCCAGATGTAGAAAATAATACTTCCATCAGGAAGCAAGAAGAAGCATACTGGATCTACCAGCTCCATACCATGGAGCCCTAGGCATCAACCATATAGGATAAAGAGCCCCTTTTCGGCACCCACCATTTACACACACCCATCCCCTCTGACATCATAATCCACCTCTGTCTCTAATGTGTACAAATTGTCTTTGAATTTACAATTTAATAAAACATTCTGTTGAATGTTTAGAAACTAATTTGGCTGAGAGTTTGAGTTGTTGCTGCTATAGGGATCAACAGCCCCCATTTAAATTAGTTTGAAAATATTGAACAACTTACCGGTATGGTTACCTTGAAATTTTAGCGTCTGGAAATTCTTGTTTCAGATTGATTCCAACCATCCAACCATCCAACCAACCATCCAACCGAGTGAGTTCAGGGATCTTTAGTCCTTTAGCACTTAAATGTGTTTATGAAAATTTCAATTTTCTCATAGAAAATGTCCATTTGCAGACCATGAGAAGACTAATTTTGAAGATTTACCTCAGTTCAGTCTTGGTCTGCAAATCGACATTTCTCAAGACCACTGCAGAAGCCATTTTTGGCTGATATGAGTTTTAAAGGGTTACTATAACTGCTTCCTCTGGAACACCAGGATCTTAGATGCTAGGATAAACCTGTCTGTAGTATACTCGGGATTAACATTAGGCACGGTAGACATTCCACTCACTTAACGCTTGAACCAGGACTCACCAGAAATGTCATTCGTTTAGATGTTAGGAATATTTTGAAGTTATATTTGACTGGAAACTGTATCTACCTATGTTCCAGTGGAATTGGTTTCAAAATATTCAACAACTTTTCTGTATAGTTGTCGTGAAATCGTGACAGCGGAATTGCAAGGGTTAACACTCACTGATGAATTCCCCATATCTGATTTTGAATGCTACCACCATACAGGAAAAATGGTGGAAGATTTTGAAATTAATTTGACTGGAAACCATTGCTGCTATAGGAAGCAATAGCTTCTAGTCAAAGTAATTTCAAAATATTGAACAGAATATGTTTAATATCGTTAAGAATTTACGTTTTCAGGGATTCGCCGCTGAAATGGTTGAATGCAATAACTGTGACTGACCATCTTAACTCTTTCACATGTAGAGATAATAAATGACAAAAAATTCTTAATGTTCTACTGAATATTTTGAAACAAATTTGTCCGGCTACCAGTCAAATTCTTTTCAAAATATTCACTTGCTTTCCTATTTAGTTGTCTTAGAATTGAGACACTGTAATTTCAAATGTTAACCCTTTAACACTCGTATCAGCCAAAAATGGCTTCTGCCGTGGTCTGGAGAAATGTACATTTGCAGACCAGAAGACTATTTTGGACTATTTACCACTGGAATGACTGGTTCTGTTATCGTCTGTATGTAAGTGGACATTTTCTATGAAAAAATTGAATTTTTCTTGAACAAATTCGAGTGTTAAACGGTGACGAGATGTTAACCAGGGTCTTGTGGTCACAAAAGCAAATCCTCATTATAGATGGGTTTGGCGGTATATCAATTTGGCTCGAATATTATTAACTCTGAAATGCGATCTTAGGTACACATCTGAAACCTCATTTCTAATTTGCCTAACATTTGCTGTGGCATGGCCCCCTATGGCAGCAGTCCGTCGTTACTAGGTTATGACCACACGCCACTAATTAGCTCATCTACCCTGAAAGGCCAAGTTAGTTTGTGCAATGGCGACTGATCGCTAACTCCTTTACACGATAATTGCTGGGAAGATTTCAATCAAATTTGTCAGAAAGCGTCCTTAGGTCGTAGAGATGAAAGATTATTTTAGTGCTTGGATTTTATGCTATTTTTGCCTCGCTTGCGAAGCAGAAAGCGAGACATATATATGACTTTTGCGACGGTGGCGACGATGGCGTCGACAATGTTAAGTTTGCGTTTAGCAAAACTTCGCTTATATTTCACGATTCAGTTAATTCTATTGCAACTAGAATTGGCTACGTGGTGGCCTATACTGTTAGGAAGCAGCATGGTGATAATGAGGTCACGCGGCCAAGGCCCCTATGACCTTGATACAAAACTATTTTCTCAATGTTAAGTTTTTGCGTTTAGCAAAGCTTCTCAGTTTATCTTTCAGGATTGGTTAATCCTATTGGAACTAAAGGCGGAGACATTGTTACCTATAATGTTAGGAAGCAGCCTGATAACGTTGAGGTCACAAGGTCAAAGGTCAACGTCACTGTGACAAACAGGAGACAGGCGAGACATTTAATTCCGCAGAATTCACGTTTAGATCGGGTGTTTAAAAGTAGCTCAAAATCCAATATGGCACGTACCCAAAACTGCTTAGCTGTAAGAATTCCAATGCCCAATAACTCTGAACCTGCTGAATATTTTGAAAACAATTTGATTTGAACAGAATTTTATTTTGTTCAATGGGAGCACAGTAAGACATAAGTCTTATACACGTGTCTCCCATACATACAAATACAATACATTAATAAATACATCAAGATGAGGTATAATAAAACATAATTAAATAGTAACGTATGTATAACTAGTTAAATGATAATTTATATCAACCACTGATTACAATTGTCTAGGTAGTTCGCACGCTTACGTATGTGTACGTGAATATGTGCGTGTGTGCGTACGTATTGGCGTGCGTAGGTGCATAAAGCGAGAGAGAGAGAGAGAGAGAGCGGGGGGGGGGGGGGTGAGAGAGAGAGGGGAGGGAGGGAGGGAGAGAGAGAGAGAGAGAGAGAGGTTGGGATGGAGTGTGTATGTGTGTGGGGTGGGGGGAGAGTTAGGGAAAGAGAGACAAAAAGAAAGGCGAGGAGAATATGAGAAACAGGGTATAAACTAAGTATTTGGCAAGAGTGAGAAAGGTAAGGTGAGGAGCTCTTAATGCTGCGTTCACCATGCTTGTATATGTTGGGCTGTTTGCATTTCGCTCTTATAGTTGCGAATTTAACAAATAGGAAGTTACTTAAAGCGGTTGGTATTGACTATGTATTGGCATACGGCGTTAGCCACCAACAACTTTCAGACAAATTATTTTCAAAATATTCAGCATATCCAGAGTTAACCCCCATGGAAAACATCGTCTGCAGAAATTCTGCAGGCTGACAGTTAAAACATCGTGACCCAATTGATATGAAACTCAAAATGTCATCCATCATCCAAATTTCTTCACTCCATTCCGATGCCGTACTGAGCTCTTCTATGGATCCTT
>CM067365.1:28694079-28714276 GCA_034401795.1 Chaetoderma sp. LZ-2023a | reverse complement strand
AATTAACTTAATATCGTGTCTAAGCAGTTTGGCAGCTGTCTGGATGATTAGCATGCTCTCTGATTTGGAATCCTTTCTCTTCTGTTCCTTATAGAAGTCAGTCAAAATAGTAGATGCTTTAGAACGAAAGGTAACAACGTTTGGCTTACCATTCACAGTGCTAATAAATATTTCATCGCCATAATTATCTTTTATTTTATCCTGCATGTATTTTGTACTGTATGCTTTATTCGCTTTATCATCGAGATACTCTTGCATTTTATTAACGAGGTCGTGCAGGGTCAGCTGCTCATCATCATTATTTTCAAGAAATGCCATTGTCGCACTAAATGCTCTTACTCTGTCCAAGTCTTCTGGCCTTCCATGTTTTTGGGATGAGCAAGATGAGTGCAGCTGAGGGATATTTTAGATGGTTCGAAAATTTACGCTGCAGCTTTGATGGTATACTGCATTGACAACGCATAAATCCGGCGTGAAGGCAAGCCGCCCAGCTACAAGTTTGCCCCATTCGTCTTTTCTCTGCTCACAGGCCTCGGCGATACTACATTGAAAGTCATGAGTACTTACTGGATAAATATCATAGCCACGTTTCTTTCCATCTTGAATTTTTGCAGGGTATCCGCATGGCAAACAATGTTCACTAAAATTGAATGTTGGACTTTCTGAACGGAGTGTTCGCATGGGTGGCGGAGATTGTTCAATTTTCTCTGCGTCACGGGCAATCCGCTTGGGATCAATGAACTCCCGTCGACATTTTACATGAACCCTCTGTCCTACTTCAGCTATGACATCGCTTTCACGGGCTCTGCTAGCATTGTTAATACCGTCACAGCCTTTAACTCGAAGCTTAACAGTTTGTGAGCCATTTTCTAGGCTCTGGTTACAAATAACGCATGTATCTAAATCCATGTCCATATTCTGATTGAATTGTATAGAAATTTATTCAAATTGTGAGATAAAAGTGAAAATTAAAATGCAATTTATTTTAGATAAAATTTTAAAAGCGAAAAACTAAATTAAACTTACTTTAAATATAATTTTTTTAAATTACCCCGGCCCTGTGCATACAACCATATTTAATCTGTGGTTTGGAGAATTTGTACAAGTGGTTCAAGGCAATATTGCCAATTGCTTACTGTCTTCCGTGACCATGAAATTCAGAGCTTAGACAACATTTCTACTTCGTTTATTTGCGGAATGAAGCAGGTAAGGGAAGTTTCATTATTCGGATAATGGCGGTAGCTAAGTATGCGAATTTACCCACTTTCCCATCGAGGGATTTTGGAGGACTTTTGATATGTGACACCTGGAAGTCCCATGAATGCCGCAGAAAAGAAATAAATTCTGTTGCAATTTGTTCTAGGTTAATTTGTAGTTTTACTGGACTAATATGGAAATGGTCGACATTGCACACGTTTAAATGGGTGTGTTTGTGTTCCTGTTTGTAATCATTGTAGCTAAATATATTGTTGAATGCAATGCCCATTGAATACCCTGTCGGTAAATTTTCGCAATATAATCGAAGTTCACCTTCCGATGAACAACTGCGGCCAATCCAATTAGTTTGAAAATATTCAACAGAATGTTTATTAAATAGTAAATTCGTACAACAACGCCTAATCAGTCATTAATTTAGCGCTTGTGACGAACTTAGCTAAGTAATTCATTACGTAATTGATTATGACGTCAGCCAACACTTCGCGTAATTGATTGTGGCGTCATATGATTGATGGATAAACCGATATCCTCCATTGTTGAATGTGTGGTCTCCTGATGGTATCAAACGCACATGACGTGTCAATACCATCTTGTATAAATACCAATGCTTTCACAGAACAGCCAATGTCAGCAGAATACGGTGTTTCAAGACTACTTCGGCGTAACTAACAGCATTTTCTTTTAACACTTACCGCTCTGATGCCAATATTCTATCTTTTACAATGTAAGTAGCAAAGAAAACTGGTGTACATTTTTCAACAATTTTGGTGGACGATGTTGCTGTCTACGACAGCAACATCTTCCGCCAAATTTGTTGAACAGTGAACACCAGCTCATCTAATTTAATTTTAAAATTAAAGATTTTTTACATCAGGGTTGTAAGGGTTAGATCTGCACTGCCATTTTCCCATTAAATCTATCAAGTTTGTTTTTGATGCGAGATAAGTTCCTTTTAAGGCCATCATTGACATTGACGCGGAGAGAGGTTCTACGTCTTCTCCAATACATCTCCAATGACGGAAGCAGATGTTAAAAAAAAAATCAATAACGGCCCTAATGAATGGTTGTTCGTGTTGGCCAAATGGTATCAACAACGAACTACTCAATCACACAGGTGATACATCGCAGCACCGACACACACATCATTAACTCTCTGCCTCTGAACACCGCGTCGATATAGCTTGTGTGGGAAATGGCACAACCATGGCACTGCCTATGCCTAAGACACCCTTCTGATCCTTCCAACCTCGTGGCCGTCATCCCCTAATCGAAACTGAGCTTTTGCTAGTGTATGGATTTCGACGGTGAGAAATTGTAGTACATGAACTGAACATTGTGATGAGTGCTAAATGCAAATTTGACACTCTAATCGAATTAATCAATCAGGATCATTTCAGGGATTCTCATACGTGTCCTTTTGAAGGTGTATACCCCCAAAAATGCAACTTGGGACCCCCAAAGGTAGTAGAAGCAGATCGTATGGGACCCCTGAAAATCTTATAAAATTATTAAATTTTAATTGGTTGTAGTTGTTTTGCACAAAAATACCCATAAAATCTAGCATGGGACGCCAATAATTCATAGCTGTGAGTCCATGGTACATTCTATTTTTAGCATGGATGAGGAAATCTGCATAGGAACCCCCGATTTTCAGCTTAGGACCACTGGTTTTCAACTTGAGGCACCCACTTTTGAGAGAGAGAGAGAGAGAGAGAGGGGTCCATGTGACCTCCAAAATTTAGATACCATGAGAAACACGGCATCATTTTCTCCCAAAACCACGCGTGCGATTGAGGTGATAGGCCTACTCAGTAATATCATCGAGGAAAATAGCTTAGCCAAAATGGGATTGGTTGATTTGCCTATAAGTCATCTTCGGATGAACTTCAGAGCCGCTGAAATGGCCCTATTGAAACTGAAATCATTGTTACGAACAGCGCCCTACATGTTTGTTCAAGGGAGGGCAGGTGTTATTCGAAAATGGCATCGCTCCCATCTGCCAAACAAAATTTAACAAGACCCTATTGCATTTTTAGCTTGTCGAATACGAATTTGATACTTTGAAATCTGATTGATCAATCAGGTTAATGGCAATCGCAAATTCCTTTGCTACAGACTAAGGCCGTGTTCTCACTGGAGAGTTAATCGGGAATAACTCCATACCTCAGTATGGCGTTACACCGGTTAAGTCGCCAGTGAAAACACGCATTAAGATTTGTACATTTCAGACCCAAATTCCTTTATATCTGGCATGAATACTGATGTTTCCTGTCAAGACTTCCACATTTGTAATATAGATTTCATAATTTCGTACAGAAATATTGGTCTTTCCAGCCCAATTGTTCATATTTCCTGTTCCTGATTCAAATACTGCTGTTGTAGATGTACAATATGTCCGTGTGCCGCTTGCACAGTGGGAACAAGCCTGACCCATGAATAATTAGTTGTGGGCCGCCCTTATCGGGTGGGTCAATGACTGAATGGCAACTACTACTACTACTACTACTACTACTACTACTACTACTACTACTACTACTACTACTACTACTACTACTACTACTACTACTACTACTACTACTACTACTACCACTACTACTACTACTACTACTACTACTACTACTACTACTACTACTACTACTACTACTACTACTACTACTACTACTACTACTACAACCACTACTACTACTACTACTACTACTACTACTACTACTACTACTACTACTACTACTACTACTACTACTACCGCTAACGTGTCCGCTGCGGCAACTACTACCGCTAACGCGTCCGCTGCAGCAACCGATGCTGCTGCTCCCAAACATAATAGGCCTAAATTTGTTACGTACGTGTCAAAATGCACCAGTGTCCAGTCAAATTGGTTTCAAAATATTCAGCAGCTTACATATATCATTACTGTAAATGTGAGATACTATCATTACAGGTTCAAATGGTTAAAATGCGAAAAAAAATTTCATTGTGTGTGTGGGGGGGGGGGGGGGGGGGGGGGGCTGTGGCTCCCGTAGCCATTGCCTTAATCCGGCTCTGACATCTTGTTTTAAATACAGTAATGGTAAATTAATCATTTGAATATACAGAACATAAACACAAATTCTCTATGATGTAAGATATATTTTATTAAAGGTAATTGGACTGGAAGCTGGTGCTGCCTATGGGCTATGGCTACAACCGGTTTCTGTCAAATTAACTTTAACATGCAACACCATAGCTGTCTTGATATTAAGATACTGAAATTCCCATTGTTAATTAATTAATAATGAACATGTTTGATAATTTTTTTTTAAGTTCGTTCGTCATTGTACAGTTTCCGCTTGTCCCATCGAATGACGTCATCGTTAATTGTGTTTCTTATTTTCTCGGAATACAGATAGGAACCTACGTCAGAATGATCGTGATTGACAGATCCCCCCTGTAAATGATACCCTTAATGTGTCATTAGTAGCACATTTCGATTTCTAGTTAATTAGTTTCACCCACAATGAGCAATTGATTTAATTGTTCTCGTTTGTTAGACGTCAGGAACCGCATCGCACTTGTCCATTTTTAGCTATGCCCCGCCCATTTCTAGCTAAGCTCCGCCCAATTCTTTCTGCGTGTTGGAATCCAGTTACATACTTTGAATCTTGAATTACCAGAATCTAAATTTGAAGAGTAATTACACGGGTAACAGCAATGGCACCCGGTCAAATTAGTTACAAAATATTCAACTAAATGCTTATTAAATAGTAAAGACATACAATTCGTACTATTGACGGACGTTTCAAGATCCAAGACGGAGCGGGATACATCACCATGTATTGTGACGTCAGCCTACAGATGGCGTAGTTGACAACAACACCACATACTTGAGTGACATATTGAATCTCTCCATTATCTCGTTTGTAAGCTTACCAGGTAATGTTTGTCATGTAAGCGTGGACAGTCTCTACACAATGCAACATGTTTTGTGCAACATATAACGACGTCACATCGGGAAGATTACGATAATTAACATTTCCAGAGCATCCACGCATCATATGACGTCATAATCAACTACGTGATGGGTAGAATGACATCATAAAGAATGACGTCATGAATGATGTCGATAAGTCCTTCACGAACGCATATTTGAATACGGTCTATGCATTGTTGTATAAATTCTATGTATTTACTATTTAATAAATATTATGTTGAATATTTGTAACTAATTTGACTGGGCGCTGTTGCTGCCATAGGCAGCAACAGCACCCAGTCAAATTAGTTACAAAATATTCAACAGCTTCCCTGTATAGTTTTCAGGAAATTGATAGTTAGGGCATTCGGTGATCGATCAATCCCAACACGGCGAGGTGTGGGTGGAGCTTAGCTAGTGATGGGCGGGGCATAGCTAAAAATGGAAAGTTCCATTTATTGGTCACATAAAATGTTGAATTTCTTGCATGGAACCATAATACACACGATGTAGCTTGCTACATGGTACTTGCTGTTCGATGAAAATGTGTCACGAAAAGAGTGGCGATAATTTATGATATCACAATTCTTGACCAATCACGTGGCTAAAGCAACGCCGATCTTGTGAAGTCATCGACGATGTGTGTTATTTATGTACTAAACCCCTATGTACTTCTTAAATTCCGCGCTCGTTTAATGACATCATCTGGGGCCATATTCACGAAGGGCACTTGACGAAAAGACGCGTAAATCACGCATAAGTTAAAAAAACCCGTATGTATTCCCTTACATTAGATGAATATTTAGCTGTCTCTTTGTGGATACGGCTCCTGGGCACCATCCTAACGTAGACTATTACTACCATCTAAAGTGCGAGTGCGTGCTATCTTAGAGTTAGAATCAGGCCGCAATGTAACTTTTGGTGGAAATTACCACATTTGGCACACGTGATAACTAATAGGTAGGGCCTACTAATCATACCGTAGTATAGGATACCACTAATTAGCATAACTCAAATATGGCCGCTAAAACAATATGGTCATATCTCGGCTAATAATATGTCGATTTTGGTGAGTTTGGTGTTCATCGGCATAGATTTGCGTATGCCCAATCGATTGCATAGGCTTTCGTCGTCATCATCAAAGGTCAAGGTCACGAGATAAATGTCAGGATCAAAAGTTCTTGGCCTAAAATAGCTATAATTCAGAAATTCGAAAACAGATTTTTAAAGTTATTTATCTTGTATTAGATTTATTGCATCCTAGATAAGTAATATTATCAAAGCATTGTGACTTCTATAAGATGGGAATCGACATGTCACGTTCATTCGCTACCATCATGAAACCACATATCCTTCAACTTCTACCCAAGCTGGCTGCGATGATGACGAACTGGTGAGACACTTATTGACAAAGACAGGACTAAGTGCTCGTGTCGAATCTATGCTTTTTGCACAGTTTGAAACGTCAATGTGATCACCACAATGTGGTGGTTTGTCACCAGTGCTCTTTACTCGCTACCAAACCAAACCCTCCTATCTCAATGATAGTTATGCCGCTAAGGATGGCGTATGCATATGATATTGAAATCTCAATGATAGTTATGCCGCTAAGGATGGCGTATGCATATGATAATGAAATCTCAATGATAGGTATGCCGCTAAGGATGGCGTATGCATATGATAATGAAATCTCAATGATAGTTATGCCGCTAAGGATGGCGTATGCATATGATATTGACGCTATCGACGAAGAAAGGGGAGGGGGTCCTCTTGATACACTACTTCCAATGGCTGCCGAGCAGCTCAAGGCTGCACACCTCTCCGTGAAAGAAGCCAAGACAGAGGTCACTCGTGTATACGTATCAAACACCACAGAAATGAATGAGGCCGGTATTCCTCATTAGGCCACTGGAAAGTGGAGGAAGAACAGAACCTTGGGTTCCTTCCTCCGCATTTCTACTGACATTGCAACTCCTAGCGTAACAGGAAATATCCCCTTCATGTCGTTTTTGGAAGTTGTGGATTCACAAGTAAAAGTAAAAGATGTCTGACTACATGATGCTACACGTGTTTCCATAATTCTATACAACTACACCAGCACTTTTGAACAAACCTGGTCCATGCCACCAAAGACATGTGTGAACCATTACAAATCATCGCTGGTCACACAGTCTAATATCAAATGTATCACTCTACAAACCGTGTAACACAGACGTGAGTGTAACGTAACAGCGATGGTTATGTTCGGGCATGTTCTTCGAATGCCCGAAAACATACCTGCTCAGAAAGCATTCGAATTGGAAGTCATCCGTGTCAACATGTATCAGGCACACAAAGGACACCTCAACATCAACGTACTAAGTATTTTGCTATCAGGCATCATAGAACGTTATCAAGAATCACCAAAGACGTGAAAGAACCTAAATGAGCTAAAGACACTCGCAGTGGACAAGACGCAGTGGAGAATGTTGAAGAAAAACTGATTGCACCTAGAAGAGGTTTTCACTTCTTCAGCTGCAGAACAGTCACTCGTCGTCGTCGTCGTCGTCCTCCTCCTACTCCTCCTCCTCCTCATCCTCCTCCTCCTCCTCCTCCTCCTCCATAGCAGCTTCATCAATATTTGCATCTGACTGTACGCATAAGGCCTTCTTGAATCAGAAGTACAGCTTATATTACACCCGCACCCGCTCAGCTCTCGCAGGCGATTGAGCACTTGAATCTTGAGCATGCAGACACCAGTCATCACACAAAAGGGACTCTTAACTATTATTCTAAGTAAAGAGAGTTTATATCTCTCTGCCTTGTGTCTGGAAGGCAGTGGACGAACTTACTAGCCTCTAGTTACTGGTGTGGTAGCCTACTTGCGGCTTCCTCCGCCCCCCCCCCCCCCCCCCCCCCCCCCGCTAACATTGAGCGCGTTCGATTGGGAACTCGACTCTAGAGACGGATTGGTAACTGGTAGACGTGCAATGAGAATACGACACAAGAACGCATGATGTCATATATATTCTTGCGATTAACTCTCATTGTCCCTCAACGAGTTAATAACCCGACTCTGGAGTCGAGTTCCCAATCGAATATACTCACTGCATCTGTTTTCCTAACGTATATCATGCTCTCGGCTGGTTCTATTGAAGAACAGATCTCAGCCTTCTGACGCCACAGTAGGCCTACCTAGATAACGCAGGTTACTGGGCGGGTAATGAGAAAACCCGAAAAATACTAGTTATCTGATTTTGCACAAATTCTAACACAATAAACGCTGGTGCCGTAAATATTACGTCCAAATTTTGACCGTGATCCGATTAGACTTAATGAACCTGGATCCGTGTCTGGTCATGTTACGGATCCATCGATATATTGGAGTATTATAGTTTATATCATACGACATCACAATGGAGGGATCCAGTTTTAGCTACGCCCCGCCCATCTTTAGCTAAGCTCCACCCATACTTCGGCCGTGTTGGGATCGATCGATTCCTGAACTTCCTGACTATCAATTTCTAGAAAACTATACAGGTATACCACATATGTTTATTAAATAGTAAAGACATACAATTCGTACAACAACGCTTATATTAGTCAGTCATCAATTAAGCGTCCATGACGAATTTAGCTACGTTATTCATGCCGTAATTGATTATGACGTCATCATACACGTCACGCAGTTGATTATGACGTCATATGATTGGTGGATAAACTGGAATCTTCCATTCATATTTGGCTCAAATGTGACAGCATAGGGCGTACACTATGATCCCACAACGTTGGTTTTGATCCGTAAAGAAGATCTGAAAACACGAAAAAATACGAGACAAAAACGTGAGAGCGAGTGTGATTAAAGGGTACACAAACAGATAAGGTCAACTCGCGCCAAATGATGAATTTGTAGAATATTATTAAAATAATATATATTATTTGCATATTTTCGATTTCCTAAATAGGAAATTTCGCAAAGTAAAGTCACTCTGCAATTTCCATGAGAATCAGGGAGTGACGTCATCGTGTGAATGATTGCTGTGGTATGACGTCATCAGGTGAATGATATTTTGTTGTTAACCATTGGTCACTCACTACAGCTCATTCCGACACCGCCATATTAATGGCATGCATGACCAATACTTGTGTTTGTTGTACTCGTATACTTTAATCGGAGCTGATGTCCCGTTTCGTAACTTTATTAGACGCCAGTTACATCTATTGTGAAAAGACGTGTGGTGTATGACTCATCTGAAAACATGTGGTTGACGATTCACGTGACAATGACGTGTAAACTAGTGTGAATTATGTAAAAATCGATGATTTGTCAAATTGTTTTAATTCATAAAATATGACGTAGGCCTATATATTGGCGATTTTTTTATATTGAAATCGAATTTTCGTTTGTGATCTCCGTTGACTTTGTTTCTTACCCCTTTAATGACTAAACTTTGTCAAAAATCTAAATATTTGCTTATTGAATGTCTATGTGCAGGCCAATTGGACACTATTTTTGAAAAATTGACCCCTGGAATGGCTGGTTCGGTTACCGAGCCAGTCATTCCAGTGGTCAATTTTCAGAAATCGTTTTCACTTGGTCTAACAATTGACATTCCTCAAGACCACTGCAGAGGCCGGTTTTGACCAACTTCGTCATAATAGAGGTATAATTTGAACTTCTTTTACAGGTTATATATAGGCCTATATTTTACTCTTCTCTCTACGCCAGTTGAAAAAATAGCCAAGAAAATTGCAGAGGCCTAATTTCTTAAATTTTTTCTTAATACCTATCTTAAAAAGGGGAACGAATGGGGTACATTTTTGCAATCATGTTATCCATTAATGTGTAAATCGATCGAGTAATCCAGCTACAAATCGTTAACTGAATTAAGATTAAAAATAACAATGGAGCTAACGTTTACCGTAAGTCATGGTTATATCTGCCCCGTCTGTCATCAAGTCCGAATCTGATGTGACTTTAGTGGTCAGTACTGACACAGACTACGTGTCACCACGATTACTCAGTTGTTCATCTAAAACGCTACTGTATATAATTTGTTTTTGCAAATAATATGGCCTACCTATAATTTTCATAAGAGCGACGTATCAGTAACACTATGTCATCAAATGCCGTGATCGGGATGCTATTAGGATTCGATCGCAGACGTGATTCCTCTGTAGCAGACGACCAGTATTTGGAGAGCGTGCTGCCATAAGAACAAGTTCGTGCCATGTCGGACAACCAGCGGCTCAAGAACAGTTTCCGGGAAACTAATTCCGTAAGACTGTAGCCGATTTATTTCCATATTTGCTATGGCTGACATTCCATGTTTATGGTATATATATAAGCGCATGTTGATTATTTCTAGACCATTTTGACAGAAAATTGTTGCTACAGTCGCTGATTTATCGACCACAACTTTTAGTCAACCTGTTCTCAAAATAAGCAGTAAATTTCATATTTTGATCCTCTGAAACAAACATTATGAGATTTCAGGATTGAATTGATTACGTAAAAAGTGGAAAATGAACAAGTTTTCAAAACGTTTATTATCGGAGAATTATGCCAATATGGAAATCCGCCTGCTTAAGGCACTAAAGAGAATCCGTGAGACCTGTCTATAACGGACATAATATGGACCGCCATCACAGGTGATACATAATGACAGGTGGTCACTTTAGACAACTCATTTTTAGGGGTTTTTTCTGTTTGTGCCAAATACCTTGTGGTTCTTCAAGACGGGTAGTCTTACGACCGCCCGTCTTAAAGAACCACTATGATTTACCCCCAAAAGCACGTGTCCGTTAGAGACAGGTTGGCTGTAGTACGATCCTTCAAGACCAAGTTATCAAATTTCTTTCTCCGAACGACAGAAGTATATTTTCGCGTGAAGATCGAACGTGTTTATGTTATTCCTCGTCATCGATAGCGTCGCTCATTGAGCTAAGAACACTCGAGATTGGAACAGACTCGAATTACGTTGGCCATTTCCCGTTTGTTTCACGGAGAACAAACATTCAGATCGATTATTAGTTTTAGAAATGCTTTGTTGTTTTTCGAATCGTTTAGATGTGCTTATGACTAAGAAATAGTGCATTTAGGATTTTGTAGACGCTCTTTGACAGACATTGGCAAAAATTTAAGTAAGAAACTTTTTAAGCTTCTCGATAGGTAGTTAGTTATTCAACCAAATTTGTTTTAAAGATAGTTTAAGTATCGTAATTGTGTTTAGCTATATTGACAGCCGAAAGATGAGTTTATTTAGTTTAACCAGCATACGTATTTTAATTTTTAAATAGTTGGTTGAAATTTTTTTAAAGATATTTTCTTCTAAATCGTTGGTATTATAAGCATTTCGCCTGGTATGAGCAGACTATCGCGTGTTTGAGTTATCATAGATATTGTATTTGAACATCTGCACAATGGAATAATCTTAACAACGATTTGTGTGTTTTAATAAAATTTATATAATACTGGTAGCGTTTAAGTTAATAGAGATACATTTTAACAGTTTTCTGTGTTGATATATAAGCCATATGCACAGTTACGATGCGACTAACACATCATGGGAAAGCGGGAATGCTAGTTTGAGCATGCGCATTGTCATTAGGCACATCCCAGCTACCATGGATCACATACCGACTATCATTGAAACAGATAATTTTACCGAAGCGATTGATACGAGAATTGGAAATTTGTCACTGCAGAATTATACAATGTGCTACACGCCCTTACATTATTATGATAACGATGTCGTTAATAATCTTAATTGGACAAACTGCAGTGGTTATTTAGCGGACAAAGGTGGATCCGACCTTATGGTGCTTGCCCCGGATGCGCAGTCTGACTGGACTATCCACATGCGTGTAGCAAATATCCTTGTACCTGCCATGTGGTCCTTGTTGATTATTATTGGCATATTGGGGAATGGCTTGGTCATCTGTATTCTCATAAAACATGGCGACCGTACTGCGACAACGTTTTACATCATCAACCTGGCAGTGGCAGATCTGGCCTTCATGAGTATTGTGGTGCCCTTCACTGTGGTACAATTTGCCCACGCAGAGTGGATACTGGGACAGGGCATGTGCAAGCTGTCCAGTTATACGGGACAGGTAAGAGTTATAAGTATTCACACCAACATTCAGGACCATTTCAGCCAAATGTGTCAATAGCAAACTAGTTGAATGTCTGAACGTTCGCTTCCGTAGATACCAATGTGTCCGGCTATCCAATGTAATAAGATAGTGGTTGTCTGAAAAGGGTGTTAAGACTGTACATGTACAGTCATGTACTAGATCAGCAGTGATGGCTTGTAATATTGAGAGAAGGTTCGTTTTCATGGGACTTTGCTCACATAGATTTAGGAATTACGGGCTCGGTAACCGAGCCGGTCATTTTTGTGTTAAATATCCAAAAGTAGTTTTCCTTTCACCTGCAAATAGATGTTCACAAAGCAAGTAACCAGATTTTTTGGACCAAGTTTATCCATTATAGGGTGAATTAGGGCGCGATCTAAGAACACAGGTTTCGTCTTGATAATAAATATTCGTTATAACAAAGGCAATTGATGGTTCTATCTGTACATCAATCAATTAATCAATCAATCAAACAATCAATATGCAAATTACCATCCAGAATATTACCATGCAACTGATCTTACACTTAATCAATAACCATCTTGGTCTCACTGAATAAATATATTGTAATGATTCACATAAGTAGACATGTACAGTAGTCAATAAGTAGTCAAAGCAATATAAGTACGGTAGTATGTACAGTTAGATAATTCTACTAGCTATTAGGGTATTGTACTGTCTGCTGTAAATAAAAGTAAATGTTTAGACTAGGCAGATAGAGAAAGCTCAGTATTGTAACTGTTTTACTTTTACAAAATGCTGTTGTAAGTGTTTTGCAGTAATTTTTTCAAGTTATAAGTTGTTTTAACTCCAGTCCACTGGAGGTTCTATGAAAGGAGTGATTTCTCATCAATCAATCAATCGATCAATCAATCAATCAACGAAGATGTGCTTTGCTTTGCCCTTGGATAGTCACTCCACAGCCTACATTTTGTATTACATTTTCTCGGAACCATCTGTGAAAACGTGTGTCCAGGTTCCATCTTCTTATCTCCTCCAATGCCAATGCTCTCATTACAGTATTACTATGGTCCTCATTCACTGTCATTCCAACACAAGTGGTTATAATTTCGTCGCGATATCTCTCAGCAATATAGCTTCTATGACCAAATTCTTCTCATGATTTTAGATTAGATTCCAGAATATATGCATTCTTTTTCTGTTCCTCCTCGCTCAAATGGTTACACGGCTTTTTTGCATTTCAAACTATTTTGGTAATTTGTGCAGTGGTTGATCTGTCAGTCTCATTTTTTAGCTATGCCCCGCCCATCACTAGCTAAGCTCCACCCACACCTCGCCGTGTTGGGATTGATCGATCCCCAAATGGCCCAGGTATCAATTTCCTGAAAACTATACAGGGAAGCTGTTGAATATTTTGTAACTAATTTGACTGGGTGCTGTTACAGCGCCCAGTCAAATTAGTTTCAAAATATTCAACAGAATATTTATTAAAAAGTAAAAGCAAATAATTTGTACAACGCGTAGACCGTCTTCAAATATGCGTTCGTGACGTACTTATCGACGTCATTCATTATGATGTCATTGTACGCATCACGCAGTTCATTATGACGTCATATGATGGGTGGGTACTCTGGAAAGGTGAATTAGATGTATTCTGTTTTCGAAATGTTCTACGCCATTTGTATTCTCCAATGCACAAATTTGGCGGTTTTTAATTGCACCAAGAGTTATCTTCAGGCCGAGATATTGAATTATATTCAGTCTGTTGGTGCTGGGTCCAGCAGCTGCACCCACATGGACACGAGAGGCCAGCCTAACATTACCCCTAGGAGCCGCTTGTCAGTTTGTGTAGAATTATGTTACCTGTGTTAATAGTGACTTCTTTGGATGTTAATATTGAGAAGATTGTAGCGTGTGTCTAGACTTAATTTTTTAACGAAGTCAATCATTTAGCCACTAATTCACTTTTCCAGAGTAGCCATCTATCATCTGACCTCGAATGACGTCATAATCAGCTCAGCGCCTGTATGATGACGTCACACTCATTACGTCACAAAGGGTTCCATATCGACCGTCACCAAATCTCAAGTACTCCGACACGTTGTATGAATTGTATGTCTTTGTAATTATTTGCTATTTAATAAACATGCTGTTGAATATTTTGAAACTAATTTGACTGGGCGCTGCTGCTGCTGCGTTAGGCAGCAACATCACCCAGTCAAATTGGTTTTAAAATATTAAACAGCTTAAAATGTGGGTTTTTTTTGGAAATTGATGGTCAGGGTGTTCAGAGATCGATCGATCCCAACACGAGCGAGGTGTGGGTGGAGCTTAGCTAGAGATGGGCGTGGCATAGCTAAAACCGGAAAGGTCCATTTGGTTGTCAGTATCTTGTATTCTGTAGCCAGCTGATGATATATGCTGTTCTGATACACTCCACGCAGTAAGGACATCATCATGGAGAGTATTTGTGACATGTCTGGATAAGATGGTAGTGATGTCATTGATGTACATCAGGAAGAACATTGGTGAGATAATCCCATCCTGTGAAACTCCTCTAATTTTCACACTCTTGTTCCGATGCCCTCCCGACTTTACTCCGGCTGATCTATCCTGAAGTAAGCATCTATCCATCTATACATTCTGTCAGATACACAAATCTTGAGTAATTTGAGTAATAGGCTTTCTCTCTATACGTTGGTTAAATTCCTTCCTGGGATCAAAGAAGACTGTGACAATCTTCTTCATTGCGAGGAAGACATTTTCAATTTCTTGTGAGTTAAGAGCTAGCTCAGCAAACAACGCGAGTCTTCCATTAATCACTCCATCCAACAGCTTTCCAAAACATCCCATGAGGCTGATTGGTCTACAAATGTTGAACTGTCTGCGTTCTTCGTTTCTTTCCCTTTCTGGTGGATGGGAATAATGGTTGCCTTTTCCCGCATAGCTGGATAAATACCAGTTTCCATGACCGATTCGGGACACGGGTGTGACAAACGAGCGCTTTTTGCAACTGGACCTATATATAAGCATATAATTGCTAATAATGTCTGACACTTAAGTCTTCTTAAATCTAACTGACGCTTTATCTTCACAAAAACCTAGGTGTGTTACGTGACTAAAAACATTTATCCCAAATAAAACACTTACGATACTGTACACAACACTCATTCTCCCATATCTAACATATTGCAATACAATCTTGACAAACACACAAAACAAACCCCAGCAAGTTGGTTGGATTACAAAAGAGAAGCGTCAAATTATTTACAGACAAAAAGGTACTCCAAAATAGCTTTGAAAAAGAGAATTTATTAAAGCTGACAGATATTGGCAGAATGCAGCTGTATACCATAGTATATGACTTATATCACCAATACCGTACCCAACTTACTATCACAGAGTTTCATAAAAACCGAGAACATCCACAAATACTACACACGCACAAAACAAAATCTACTCACGAAAATATCTGTCATTGCATCCAACCGTTGGAATGAACTAGACGGCTATATTAGGACACAACTCCTGCGGCAAAGGTCACATAAAAATCATTAAAAAGATACATTGTTCGTAATTATTAAACTCGGCCATCATAATCTTTCATCTCTCTCTCCCACCCACACACCCCTCTTAATTTATGCATTTTATTCTGCTTGTTTTATTGAATATCCTATGTATTCTATATGTATTATAGTGTGACGATACACGAATACTAATCTCGTGCTTGTAAGCCGCATAGACAATGCCTTAATTAATAACAAGCCACCTATAAGGTATATATCGTTCTGTGTTTAACCCTTAATGCTCTGGTGTCAGAATTTTAAATTTTCAAATTAAATTAAAAGATGAAATGGTGAACATTTTTCAACAAGTTTGGTGGAAGATGGTGCTGTCGAAGACAGCAACATCGTCCACCAAGGTTGTTGAAAAATGTACACCAGTTTCTTTGCTATTGACACAGTAAAAGATTGAATATTGACATCAAAGTGGTAATAGTTAAACTTAAAATAAAAGTAACTAACTTCAACTTGCTTTTGAATAGAGTGCAGGGATCGATCGATCCCAACGCGGGCAAAGCGTGTGTGGAGCTTAGCTAGAGATGGTCGAGGCCTAGCTAAAACTATATTTCCCCATTGTTTATCATTTCAGGTAACAGTTATAAAGTGATTATTACTGCGTTGTGGGTTTGCTCCTAAGTAGCTTTCTATGCGATTAAGCGCTTAAGCGCTTACGTTTATTCTTCAAAATACTAGCGATCAGTCTCTGGTTGAAATATAGTTGTATGTTGTTTTCGTTAGCAAAATTCATCTCCAATTCATCTATAAATAGTCCAGTTCCATGCCAATTCAATTTGAACAATTCCATATATTTTGCTAACGAAAATCCAATACCAAAACTAGTTAGACTGGATGGTGCTGTTACCGGTTTCAAATAATATTTCCCCAATATTTTCCAATTTTAAATTTATTAACATGATTTTAACCAAATTCAGCGATGTCCTCAACAATGACCGTTGCCGTAATTTATGAGCCAGATCCGTCAATCAATCATAGATTTAATTATTCATGACGTCATTTCAACTGACTTTTGACTATGTCTTAAGAATAACGATACAAGTTTGATACAAAACGGACGTTAGTGTACGAATGTATCATTTTGATATTTGTTATGTATTATGCTAAATTGTGGAATATTTTGCAACTAATTTGCATTGACACCCGCCAACAACAGTTCACTAGGCAACAACAGGAAACGTATACACGCCCAGCAACATCTTAATATTGATTTTTTTCAGTTTTGACTTATTTAAGCAACCCTTCGGGGAAGCAACCAACCCTTCGGGGAAGCACCTCAAAAATGTCATAGCTCGAATACATCTAGGTGTGAGTAGCCAATAAAACTAAATCCAATACCAAGACTAATTTGACTGGATGGTGTTGTTATCAGTTTTAAAAATTTTTTTTCCAATTTGAAATTTATTAAATTTAAAATTGAGATATAATACGATTGATAATTTTAACTTTTTTAAGCAACCATTCAGAAAGTACCTCAAAGAATATCATGTCGTATAATATCTCAATTTTAAAATTAGAAAAAAATTATTTGAAACTGCTAACAACAACACCAGTCAAATTAGTTTTGGCATTGGATTTAGTTTTACTGGCCACTTACACCTAGATTTATTCGAGCAGACCTAAACTGCAGAAGACGTTTTTGTGGCTGATATGAGTGTTAAAGGGTTAAATACGGTCTACATTGTTATTTTCTGGAACTAGCATTGTACGCGGTACCTACAATGCGGGAAAATTGGGGTGTTGATTCATACAACCCTCAAAATATCAAAATCACCATATGCCTATACTACGCAGCTTCATAAGAATGTGAACATGTATAAGGGCGCATCTTTAACGTGTGGGAACACCTGGAAAATCTTTCTGGTGAGAAACGATTTATCACCTGGAGAATCGGATGGGGTGCTCATTCTAGAACACTCTGGGGACCACGGCCGTAAAGAATCCAGATAAGTCCTTCTTTGAACTGTCGAGTCGAAATCATTAACGGGAGACGTCAGTGATTGCCGCCCTCGCCCATTTCCGCAGAGCACGAATCCGGATTAGTGTTTTTCTCTATCCGGCTCAGATGTTCGGATATGAAATCCTAGCTAGCTTGCAAGAACAATCGTATTGTTTTGTGTCAGGGACGTGATCCGTCTTAACTGTTTAACCTTTACAAACACAAAAGGACAAATTCGTTATGATATCAGAAGATTATGTTGAATATTTTAAAACTAATTTGACTGGGAGCTGTTGCTGCGTATGGCAGCAGCAACAGCAGCTCCCAGTCAAATTACTTGCTCTTCAACAGCTTTCCCTGAGGCCCATCTTTAGCTAAGCTCCACCCACACTTCGCCCGCGTTGCGATCGATTGATCCCTAAACTCCCTGACTATGAATTTTCAGAAAACTATACAGGTAAACTGTTCAGCATAATTATTAGATAGCAAAGACATACAAATCGTACAACCTGACGAACTATTAAGTGTTTAACACGGACAAAATCGAGTCATTCATGACGTAATTGATTATGACGTCAGCATACACGTCACATAGTTGATTATGACGTCATATAATTGACCTTCCCGGAGTATTAATCTATCATCTGACGTCATAATCCGCTAAGCTGCGTGTAGGATGACGTCATAATCATTGTGTCATAAATTATTCTATTTGGCCAGTTTTTAAATCTTAATAGTCCGACACGTTGTATGAATTGTATGTCTCTACTATTTAATAAACATGATGCTGAATATTTTGAAACTAATTTGACTAATTTGACTGGACGCTGTAGCTACCTGCAACCGCGTCCATGCAGTCAAATTAGTTTCAAAATATTCAACAGCTTGTTTATTAAATAGTAGCGACAGCCGACATACAATTCATACAACGTGCCGGACTACCTGTATAGTTTTCTGTGAATTGATAGTCAGGGAGTTCAGAGATCAGGTGTGGGTGGAGCCTAGCTAGAGATGGGCGGGGCAAAGCTAAAAATGGAAAGGTCCATTGACTGAGAAACTGGAATCCTACATTTGAGACACTGGAATTCCAACGCTTAAAGATTCATGAAAAAAAATAAGAAGTAGCTTTGTGCGAAATGTCTGTAGGTAGGTAATCTTGTAGCTTGAGATCAATCAGATTATAGACCGTCGCCCTTCCGCTTTGTCACATTGAAAATAATTTTCCGGATACAGATCCTAACACGCACGCGCGTGCACAGCACGTACACACATATACACACAAGCACCGACTGACCGAATGAACGAGTGAACGAACGAACGTACGAACTAGCAAACGAACGAATGAATGAACGAACGAACGAACGAACGAACGAATGAACGAACGAACGAACGAACGAACGAACGAACGAACAAACGAATAATGACCGACCAACCGATCGATCGACGGAGCGACCGACCGACCGGCCGACAATCAATGCCCGTAAGAAATTACCATTTGACCACCGTTCTGGTGTGCTTGTTGCCAGTGTTAGTTGGTAGGTGCTGTGGTTTTATACAGCAACAGATTGCATAGGCGTATGGGCTGGGTTGTCAATGGGGACAATTTCCCCCTTAGCACTATGCAGGTTGGCATTTTAGGTCTAAAAGATTATATTTTTTAGAGCGGAACACTAATCAGAGGTAAAAGAATCTGGCAAATTATGAATAAACCTTATACAAAACAATGGCCCTCACTACGTGACGTGTAGGCTGACGTCATACGCAATGACCTCATGAATGACGTAGATAAGTTCGTCACGAACGCTTAATTGATGACGGACTATGCGTTGCTAACTCAAGTAAAGAAGATATGGCTCAATTCCTTACATCTTGCACAGCTCTATCGGCAACTCGCCAACCCCACAGGCTTGCGCTATATGACATAAACGATATCAAGCCAGATTACTCGACTACAGTTCTTTTTCTCCTGAATCCTCTCCATCCAGGTCTGCCTTCTCCATTACATGTGAACACACGTACTATTTCATGCATAGAACAGATTAGTAGAGATTGGATATTTGCCTGCCACAAAGAGAGGACACGTATATTGCCTTCATTGGCACGATACCACATTACTTCCTGTTCGTACTCACTGTATACATCTATTCGCTCTCGTTGAGTTACATATTGATGAACTTTCATTAACGGTTACAATATTATGGACTTCACCGATTACGTATTACGTGCTTTTGACAATATATTCGTTATCTTCGCATAGGGGCCTATGCTGTATCCAGGAACAATTACTCCAGAAATAGGTGTCTCGTGAAGTGGTGGGAACGTGCATGTAAATGAAAACGAGGCAAAACGTAAACCTATTTTTAATGCTCCAATCTTTTATGTCACCACAATTTGAACATTTTATTATAATTCCGGAAAACGGAAAGAAAATGTTGC